>PQWD01000526.1:18592-40745 GCA_019425675.1 Leucinodes orbonalis
GCTTGTAAAACATTTATCACGATTCACAGTGCCCAATGCTTTAATTCAATTTGCGTCTTTCACAGATATTATTCAATTATTTTGTAGATTTCTCGATATGCATCGTTATTTACGCTCGACTGTATTGTGGAATTCAATATTAAATAACATTTAAAATAAAAGTCATTTTTTATTTTTAGCATTTTTATATTTACGTCATGTCACTTAATATTAATTTTATTCGGAATACCAACAGCACTAATGCAGTTTGTTGAATTACAATATGAAGTGCAAGTTATGTCTAGGCTATTAATAAGTATTCGCAAATAAAAATAATAATCGCAAAATAAAATCCATCGCCCCGTCTTTGCCGCTGTTTTCATAAAGCAATTTATCATAAAACATACACTCATTGAATAAATAGGAACTAGGTAACTTAAAAACCTAGAAAAGAAAATGCAACGCATATGAAATTAATACTAATACTTACTTTCACAAATTTTTAGTTTTGATCCAACATCTAACAAAACTGATCGATGAAGCTTAAAAAATATACCCAATACCGAACATTGAAATATTGATGGAAGATCTAAAAAAGAGCAATTTGCAAATTGCCGGATTCTGTTTCAGATGTATATTTAACTGCGAATCGAGTTCCAATTCCAATTTAGAAAGTTATGCAGTGATTTGGCTGCTATCTAGTTTCAGATTGGTTGAAATTTATTTTGTCTGGTTAAGTTAACAACATGGTGCTGTGGTGTATTCTATGATAATATTTTGTGTGAAATGTAAAAATATTATTATTCAAAAACCGACTATTATTCAATTCAAAATTCTTTATTCCAGACAATATTGGTCCGTGGGTTAGTTCAGTTAAAATCAAACTTTAGGGAAGGTTTAGTAAAAATATGATGGAGTAAAATATCTTATTGGGTTACTGAATCATGTAACTTAGGGGCACTCGCTGCAAACTAGACCTGGATGCAGTGTTAATGGCCGTTTCGGTCATCGTTCGCACGAGGTGCTTCACACAAGTACATGCGAATCATCTGCCACTACCCTCAGGATGCCGTCGTCACTCTCTCGCACTACGACACGTAAGAGCGAAAGTGTCGACTCATCAGAGTCGACACTTTCGCTCTTACAAGAGCTGGAAATCCGTCCACTCCAGCCTGCGCAAACATGCCAAATGCAACAACAACATGTCAACAACATCCCAAAGATGTTATTGTATTGAATATGAAGAACACTGACTGATCTTATGGTACAGTCCATCCACAGGCTGCTCGTGTTCTGATTTTGACAGTTTAATATTAGTATAATCATATATTATACTATTATTATGGCTGCCTTCGTGGTCTACTGGACTAAGAGCGTTGAGTAACCTCGAGATAGTGAGTTCGAATCTCGAACGGAAACTTCACTTTATGTTTCTTTCCCTATTTGGTTAGGACTGTGTGAATGTCAATGGTTATTTATTTTATATATTTGCGTTGCGTCACTGATGGATGCTGGGTATTTATTTAAAACCCGGGATATTTAACACAAAATGATGGAGTCACTTGTACAGCAGTGAACTGAGTAGGTCGAAGATAGAAATGATACCCGTTATGCATATGCATAAACGTACCAATGTCTTTTTGAAATTATATGTTTATTATCCGACGCTCTCACGGTGAAGGAAAACATCGTGAGGAAACCTGCACACGCCAGCGAAGAGATTCAAAGATGTGCGTGAAGCTGGCCAATCCTCACTGGGCCTGCGTGGACGACTAAGGCCTGTACACCTTATATGGGTAGGCTCGTGCACCTTGGTGGGGAAGTCTAATGAAATAATGATGATACAGTTAAGTGACAAATAATTCAACAAATTCGTAACTTAAAACTGATTCAATAGAAAATCTATTGTGTCTGGAATCCCGGCCTGGGGTGTGTTGAATTCATGCTGCGGTGGTTAAAGAATTAAATAATACGTAGCACATAACTTGCGTAGCTTTATGATAAATCGTAGCACGACTTGACGTTTCCGTAGCACAATGCGCACCGTAACGCTTCTTATTCGTAGTAAAACTGTAGCAAAAGTTTGTAAATACACGTCATGCGCGTTTATGATGCAATGAGATAAATAAATGTCAAAAAATACCTGTAAAACGAAACAAACAGTTCCATGACAATTCATTACAAATGTTTAAAATATTAGCTAAATATACTTTTGTTTACGCAAGTGTATAAATTTAGGGCACCAGTTCCAAAAGGTCTAATAAATACAAAATTGTTTCATGGATATGTGTGTTCATTATTAGCGTGTACTATGATCTCCCTTTTAAGGTAAAGCGGTACTAACATTTTTTTTTAATTTCATATTAGCCATGAATGTTATTAAATACTTTTTCCAAATCAATGCTCTGGTGTGGTAAAAGTGTTTCTTAAAATTTATACATTATTCAAACTTCAAATTAAAACAAAAAAGAAGAAGAAATAAACTAAAACAGAAAATCCTAGGAAATGTAACTAAATATATTCAGAAGTCCCGTGAGGCAAGGTGTCGAAGATACTGGCTGCATTCCCCTTTTGATTGCTAAAATAAATGTATTCATTTTATATCAATATAAATTCAAATCTAGACTTCATTATTATACCTCTAAATATTTTCCATTAAGTAAATTATATAAATTTTGAATGACATCATATTTTATTCATAAGATTGAAAAAATGTTCATTGAATATATTTGATACTACGGACTACACTTAAAGCCTGGAAGCTGTATTAAATTTAATCCAGTTTGGGGTCGCTTAAACATGTTTCTCTAAAGCTTTTGCTTCGTATACATGTATGCTTATACTCTACTAAGTAAATAATCACCCATTATGCAATTAATAGTGTTAAATGTAAAAGACAAAAAATATCGTTAATCAGTATGAGTAATAATCGGCTGTTTTGTTAGTTTTCTTATAAATAATCCAAGTAATTCACACAGCGACATTTTTTTTGTTATAAGTGTACAGGGCGGCCATGACGCTTACTAATGGTAAGTGATACGCCTGAATATGATAGAGAGCATTGAAGGAGACCAACAACTGATAAACAGTTAATATCCTCCATCAATGCCTCATGAAGCCCCTCACCAGTGACAGCTGATGTTACATCTCTTATACCCAGTGATAGCCCGCTACAGTGCCCTCGTTCCGAAACACAAGAGTGCATAACACTCCTGTTTCACGGGACGATATCTGTCTGGCACTGCGGTGTACCTATCTAGACGACTCAGTATCGAGTCTACCACCAGTATTTATATATGTTCCTGGTTAAAGTCCGGTAACTTTGAATAGGTTGAGTTTCCCATGGTGTGCATATTATAACTCAAAACATTATTTAATACGAATAATAAGAGTAGTCTTTATGAGCTAACTAAATATTATTTCTAATTACATATTAAAAATTGTACAATATTCATATATATCAAATCCCGTACAAAAAAACCACTAAGGTTTGTAGTGAGGGATTTTCAAATGATGAAATGAAAATTTAACTAAAATGACATTGTTTATATGAATACATAGGTTTACTATGATATTTAAGGAGAAAAAAAATTGTATGAAATCAAATATTCTCAAATTGCCTGCTAGGAATTGATAACTTAGTTATTTGAAAAATATGTAAGAAAATTGTAAGTATTTAGATGTATATATATAATTATATATATATATAATATATAATATAGTATATATATATATATATATATATATATATATATATATATATATATATATATACTATAATAGCTGATCTACAAAAAAAATAAGATTTCGCTTGATGTTTAGTTATTTAAACCATCGCGAGATCCGTAGGATTATTTATAACCGTGGAATAATGTAACTCGTGGTCCGCTCGCCGTACGTATGTTTGCACGACGCGTTACCTATGGCCGTTAATCTATGCCGGAAACGCGCGTGTGCATACACGTGCAGTTTCGTCCTTCGTCCTTTAAATCTATTATAAAGAAATTGAATTAAAGAAGAATGATTTCAAAATGAATTTTAAAATACGGTCCGAAAGAATTCTAAATACTTAACAAATACCAGAATGCATATTACCTAATTCACAGTGTATACAAACTACATGAGATAAAATTTTCAGTTTTGCAAAGTTTTCTTATAAAGATAATACTGACTTGATATTTTTTTAATACTTGAAGTGTTGAATACTGGCTGGCCATAAAGTAGCAATTATATGGAAATGGAAGTGTTCAAATGGCTTTTATAAAGTAGCCTGTTCAGGGCTTTTAGCAGATTTACGCAAAATCTGCCTACATCAGACTTCAGGCCAATATTTTATTCATCAACATACTAGTACGTGTACGCAAGCACACGCTCATTTTTAGCTGTGCACGTTAGTCAAATATATATATATATATTATTTATTTTTTTTTTCATTGTTTTGATAGCTGCTCCGTTGAAGGCAATGATATCAAGTGAAATCTACTGGCGGAAAGAAGTAGGATATATGGAACTTAGTCAAAATTGTTTTTGTTCTGAAACGAGATATGAATGGTTTAATTTGGCGGTTTGTTTTTCTGATTTGACCATCCATTAATTAAACTGACGTCACAATATTCCCCTTTGGGGCTCAAAATTGTTTTGGTTTCCGACGCGTTCTGTATGATTAGCAAAAGTGCCTTGGTATATATTTTTTTCATGTTTTTTTGTGTTGTAATAATATTTTATTGAAAACGTTAAAACTTTGTTTTTTTATTATTTTGATAACTTCCAAAAGGATTTCAAATGTTGCTAAGACGCTTAGGATCTAATACAGAACCGTGTTCAGAAAATGCGTACACCTAATATCTTTTTTGCTTACTGTACCACTTTTTCGTATAAATTCATCGGCTAATTGAGCCAACGCAAAGAATAACAAGCGAATTGTATAATAATGAACGCAATTGTAGCGTCTCTTCGTGAGCAGTTTTCAAACACTATAATAAAAATGTGTAAGTGTTGGCACGATTCACGTGCAATTTTATTGCCATATAAAATCGTCGCCAATTCCAGACACGTCGTTTAACGGCTTTCACGAACCTAAAGCACAGCCAAAGGTCGTTTTGGAACTAAATTTCTCATGTCTGCCATTTGTTGAGTACTCGCTGTCGCGTTGATAGTCTTAGCAATCTTCTAATATTGCTATCGCAGATAAAAAGTTAACCACTCTTAGCGGCCTTATAAAGTGCCATTTTGTTTCGTATAAGTGCCATATTTTTTGATAAAGAGGTGTTTTTAGGTATTGTGTACCAACTATTTTCCTCGCTGAGAAATTAATGCTTATTCGTGCCGGAATTAAAATATAGTAGTATGAATACATTAGCTCCAATGAACTGTAATAAATTTATTAATATGTTTTTCTTTAAAAAGTTTAGTATAATATTATCAATCAATCAATCAGCTAACATTCGTCCACTGCTGAACAAAAGCCTTCCCCAAAGAGCGCCAACCATTAAGATCCTGAGCAGCTCGCATGCATCCTCTGCCGGCAACCCTTCGCAAGTCATCAGACCACCGTCGTGACGGTGGTCTGATGACTTGACGTCCCACACTACGCTTGCCCAAAAGAGGTCTCCACTCCAATACGTTCCGGCTCCACCGTCTATCGGATCGTCTAGAGACAGGGCCAGCCCAATTCCACTTCAGAGTGCCGATCCTTCACGCAATGTCGACGACCTTAGTTCTCCGTTGGCTAACATCATTACGGATTTTGTCCGCCAGAGATATTTCGAGCATCGCATGCTCCACGGCACGCTGAGCGACCTTGAACTTATGAACCAGACCTACGGTAAGCAGTTTCGGAGATATTACATCTCCCTGTCTTACCCCGTCGTCATTGTTGCAGCCTCATACAGACATCTCAGCACCTGGACGTAGCGGTAATTGATAAGACATCTCTGCATAGAATCTAAAACAGCCCAGGTCTCGACGGTGTCAAAAGCCTTCTCGTAGTCCACATACGCAAGGCAGAGAGGTTGATGTATTCCTCACATTTGTTAATTATGTGTGTGTATATGGTCTACCGTACCGAACCCCCTCCGAAACCCAGCCTGCTCCACTGGTTTGAATTCGTCCATTTTTCGGGCGAGACGATTAGTTATTACCCTCGAAAACAACTTGTAAACATGACTTGAGAGGGAGATGAAGCGGTAATTCTTCAGTTGTCTCCCTTTTTGAAAAACAGCATCACCATACTCCTGCTCCACGCCTCTATAGTTAAAATTAAACTTGTCCTTGCGTAGAAAGGTTAGTAAGTTAGTTATTTTATAATCCTGGTCTAGTACAGACTGTAATGTAAAATAAAAAATATATAAAACAACAAAAAATATATGTCTTTGTTCCAGCTTAAATCACGTCTCATGAAAAAAATCTTAACAACGGCGCAAACAGTAAAATTCATCTATCAGATAGTGTCCATTAAAAAAGTTCGGATGCCAGCGAAAGCCCATCTGTTGAACGTTAACCCAAACAAACACGACGCCTAACAAGCAACTTTGAACAAACAAACAAAGGTACCGAAATCAAACTTTTGCGCAGAGTCCGTGGCAACAATGGGGCCCAAGTTGGTATCTCGCGGGTTTCATTAACATCAACAATGCCGCTTTTAGCGGTCATTGTCTTCCCCTCCCTGCTCCCGTCTTTCGCTCAGGACCGCTTAACGAACTTACGATTGAGATCGTGACATAAAAAAAAACAAATTTAGTTCAGTAATCAAGTTTAATTGATAACTGTTAAAAAAACAAAATATGTTATTTTTATAGTCTTGCAATATGTATGCTCATTCTATTGGTACAAAAAAACAGCTAGTACTAAATAAAAATATCGTTGGAATTAAATAGTGGTGTTCGTATTATTAAAACGCCTTGATGGCAACAGAGAATATGTTTTACACGAAATAAAATCGCTATTCACTTTACTAATAGATAATGCTTAGTTCTCATCTACAAATTTGTTACAAGCAAACAAACGCTATCTAAATAATAAGAGTCGCTTACTTGTCTTTACTGATCATAACGAGCTGAGAGTGGATGTCGTGCCATTGTCACATCAAATACTGCAACCGGCAGCGCGACGTCCCTTGGGAGAGAACATTCGAGATTGGTGCTTTCTACTAGTGATTACGTTTGGGCATCTACACGAATTCTTTGCCTAGAAAATAATAAGGTGCTTCTAAAAGTAGAAATATTTTAAAGCGGTTCGTTGAGAGTTTGCGATATGTTATGGGTCTAAAATAAGAAGGGTAATTTGGGTAGTAAGGGAAATGTGCACATTCTGATTAGATAAACACATTTCCGTGAATTGATTTCGGTTTAGATATAATGATAAGCCAAGTTATGGAAGAGAAACCTTAACTTAATAAATGGTTAATGACTTTTATAAAACAGGAATATATTAAAGACCATTACAAGACACTACGACTATTACGAGTGTCCTTATTAAGGTGGACTGTTGCCTTCCTATCTGGAGGTGGAGGTCCAAATCCTGCCACGTAGCAATGTCTTTTCGAATTCCAAAATTATATGCACGTTTATCCGACGTCTGAAGTGAAAAAATCGTGAGGGAACATGCGCACGCTGCGAATAGATTCAACGATTGTGCGTGAAATCGGCCAATCCGCACTGGGCCCGCGTGGACGACTAAGGCCTGTAGACTCTTTATGGGTAGGCTAACGATTTCCGTTACTACATGCATCTCTATCTCATTAAATTGCTGAAAACTGCATTTTATGGCTATGGTCATTAAGTCAAATGAAATATGGTTTCAAGTCTCTCCATGCCCTAGAGGGCACTGGTCCCAACTATAATATTTACTTCGTAATATTCTAAATATTTCCACTAAACACAGTAGACAATAGTATCATGACTTAGGCGGTAAAAGGGTTCAATTATTTTGACGAAAATCACTTTATAGTTGAATTACACTGGCTACCGCAAAACCTGTGTTGCGTACATTTTTGTTACCACCGGTACAGATTTACACATTCATTACGCAAACCAAATTTGGCTGGCAATTGTTTCGGTGGGGCCCCGGCGCGAATATTGTATGGCCAGCAAAAATGTACAAACATATGTATTTTTTAACACCTGCAGCTATTTGACATTGAGCTTTATGTTTTATTTATATTTACAGCAAATTATGGTTTCCTGCGTATTTCATTATGAATAAAAGCGATAATAATTAAGACCTAAAATAATGTTTGTACGATTATTAATTAATTTGACACGATTGAATCTACAAACGCAACATAGAAACAATATTGTATATTTACGATGTATTTATCATATTTAACATTTAAAACGTTCTAAACATGCTTGTTTTGTTAACACTTTGGTTTGAGATGAATAAGGACAGCTAAATAATCGTGTAACTAGCTGCCGTAATTAAGTATACTTATACAAAATAAAAATAACATTTTACTTAGCGACAAAAGTAAAATATAGATAAATAAAGCGGTAAAATAATGTTCAGAGGTCTGACACATTTTATCTCAATATTTTTCATTATAAGTGTGTTTTTTTGCTGCCGTACATACGTTGTAAGTGTTCGCTACCATTTAGGGCGCTTGGTACTCGCGCGTCGTATACATCATTTGCGGGAGTACAGGAGAAATTGTATATAAGCAGGATTTTGTTTATTTATTTAATGGTTTTATTGGGTGGACTGTTGCCTTCCGATCTGGAGGTGCAGGGTTCAAATCCCGCAAAGTACCAAATTTTCGAAATTATATGTACGTTATCTGACTATCTTCATAATTATCAGCTCATTATACGTCCCCACCGAGGGGCATGAGCCAATACACCCTATACAGGTATAGGGCGTATGGGACTTAGTTGTACATGCAGGCCCAGTGCGGATTTCTGGATTGGTCGTCCAGTATATACATATTAATTTTAAGATCATATTTGTTCATATATTATTGTGCTTTGATGTCTAACTACTGCGTTTAAACGATGCAGACACAGCAGTGATTACTTTTTATCTAAACGAGTCTTTAGAATAACAATTGAAGAAGCGGAAAAACTAACCAGTAATTCTCGTTTATTATGTTAGTTTAAAAGTATAAGTATTTCCTATTAACAACATTCTTTTGTGCAAAAATTTTTCCTCGTTTTGTTTGTCTGCGTCGTTTTTTTAATCAGCGAGATGATTAAAAAACCCGCAAAGAACTACTGACCTGGATACTGTCATTTGCAGCTAAGAATATACTTTATTTTAATTTTATTTGGTGGAAGCTTGTTCGTTGTTGAATAAATAAAATAATTACCACCTCCCAATTTTTTTTAAGTATCTAAGATGACTTAGGTACATTTTATTACCAATTGGTGGTATCTTTTCTGTACTGAATATTACAGTTTCACCAGGGTAGTTTCGCCATTTTCTCTTCCATGATAAGAGCCAATAAACAACAGCCCCCAGTTCTGGCAGCTGGTTGTTGGTTGTGGTACGGTACTAAGAATTCCTGGACTATGGACGGCTGACGGCAACACCGTATATCAGCTACTACAGCTACAGCTTAGTAGGACACCAAAAATCAATGTGCACCACTGACGCGTTTCTTCTACTAGAGATTACTAGAGAGTAATAGAGTGTGGCCGTGGTTAAAGACAGTACCTATAGTAACAGAGTTTCTAAGAGCCGCTGGAAACCCCATTCTTAGGGAATCAGTTTAGCAATTTAATGTCTGATAGGAAGGAGGAACTTATCCCTACCTTGAAACTTATGGTAGCACGATCCAGAAATAAATGATTTTCTAGATTTATGACAAACCAAATCGTCAAATCAAAATAAAATTCCAATTAGGTTAGGTTTTGGTCACTGCACCATCCATACTTTAAGGACGGCAGCTTGTACTGACGACTCGAACAGCCCTTTGTGTATGACAATAGTAGATAACAAGTAGGCATTCCACTTCATCGAAATTGGAATTGTTTAAATTGGGTAGCAGAATGCTTTTATTTTATAATTATTATTTTTATCTTAAAGTGTGTCATATACACTTTCACGACGCTTACCTGATAGTACCTGATGATGACAGAGCGGCATTGAAGGAGACAACAACTGAAAGACAGTTAATATTCCCGTTATATTACGACACGGCGCCGACACCAGAGATAGGTCTCATCTAGCTACAGTGCTCATACTATAACACAAAGGTGCAAAACATTCTGTTTCATGGGAAAATATCTGGCACTGCAGTGGTGAGGTTATATCAAGTGTTTAAATGTTAATTGTAAGCAACTGTCTAAATCCAAGACCAACAGAAAATGCCACCTGCGTCTCGTAATTCAAATGTTGTTAGGACAACATTTGAATGATTGGTTCACCAGTCTAAGTTTACTCCTCTGTCAGCGGTGGACTGCAAGAATTTTTTTATTTATTTATTAGGTCTACAACACTTGACAACACTTACAAGACTTAAAGACAAAGACAGAGTGCATCAAGCTATGACAGGTAAACACCTCGTGACTTGAAAACGTGACTTATAAGTATACTTATAGCTACAAAAAATAAATCAGAGTAACGAATTAATACAAAAAATTTAGTAAAAAAACAATTAGTCAAACCACCTTCTTGTAAGTAGTGATTTGAGCCTGGCAAATGAGTCTGTGTGAACATCGATTATATTGCTGTAATGATTAAGTAACTTACACAGCCGTGCGACGGGCGAGTTTGCACCGAGGGTTGTTTTGCGATGGGGTGGATACATGGGTATTCGCGAAATTTTACGCGAATTTTACGCGAAATTTTAATAATTGTAATAACGACGGACTATCTATTTTTTGGTTAAGAATTTTAAATAAAAAAGATAAATCCAATAACGTACCTCGATTACTAACAGAAAGTAAAGAAAAATATTCTAACCTTTTCTCGTAAGAGCGTGTTGTTTTATGTATTCGATTACCATAAGATAAGTTTTTAATGAACCGCTTCTGAAGTCGTTCTAGTTTTAGAGAATGTGTTGCGTAATGAGGCCTCCAGACAACGCTACAATACTCAATCAAAATTCTTACAAAACTGTTATATAATAATATTTAACCTTAGCATCCTTGAATATCCTCGTGTTGCGGAAAACAAAGCCCAACATCCGGTTTGCCTTTTTCACAATGTTCTCGATATGTGGCATAAAAGTCAATTTACTATCAAAAATTACACCCAGATCCCTGATTACATTTTGAAGTAGAAGGGATATTTTATTTGACACTACTAGTGAATTTCATTTTATAATAGTTGATTTTAGTTGGGTAAAAGCTTTGTGTCATCAAAGTATTAAGAAATAGAATACCTTAGTAAATTAATGCTTACGAAGACAGATAATATCTTATGGTTGCTGGCTGAGGTAGGGTGTATGCTTTATAGCTATTTTATTAAATACATTGTTATTATTTGAGAGCATTTAATTATGTTAAGGACTTAAGCACATTTTACAACAAATAGAAAACATTATAACTTTAAAACACAGCATATGGTAACAACAAAAATAAAACAACGAGACGCAACATAAAATTAATAACTGAAGATAAACAAATAATTATAACTAAGTGTAGAGTGGATAAGAAATCGAGCGGGAACAAAATGTTATGTGTAGGGTTGACACTGCCTAATGTTTTTGTACAAATATAATTTATATTTTTATATAAAAGTGGCTTACATAAATTAATCGGTCATAATTTATATCATTGGCGTAAGGTAAAGCTATTTTAACTAGTGGTGTATCCTACCAAATAGCAAGCGAAACTCTGTCGACAAATATTTTTTAAAGTTATTAGGGGATGCCTATTGCGCATTGTCTGTAGTAAGTTGTAGTAACAACAGAGATGGTCATGCTATATTAAAGTTGTAATCATATTTCTCGACGTTTCAGTACGTCGATTTCAAAGGAAGTGTTATTTTATGCTTTGAATTGAACTCTACGAAAAGCTTGTGCACGATATGGTGATATGCCTGCCTATGACAGATATACGAGAAGACCATTATTTATTATTCATTATTGAAGAAAACCAATTACTGCCCTAACGCCGTCACCCCAGTGGCAGATTTCAAGTCTCTTATACCCAGTAATACACTGGCTGCAGTGCCCCTCTCCGGAACACCGATGTAATATATCATAAGCGACCGATGTAATTTGTCATCTAATGGTGTGACTGTTACTTTCTGATCTGGAGGGTAAAGGTTCAAATCCCGCCACGTACCAGTGTATTTTTGAATTTTTGATATTATATTTACGTTTATCCGACGCTTTACGGTGAAGGAAAACATTGCGAGAAAGTCCGCGCACCCCTGCGAAGGGATTTAAAAGTTGTGCGTGAAGTCGTTCAATCCACATAACGGGTAGGCTCGCTCTTCGGTGGGGACGTATAATGGGCTGATGATCATGAACCTTTTGTTGGGTTCGTCAAAATTAAACAGAGATTCCAACGATGGCAGCCCTACAATGTGTAATCTCAGCAAGCGTGAAGCGAGCCGCACTAATCTCTCCCGGAGGCCAACCGTCATTTCAGTTCAAGCGACTTTACATTACTGGGAGAAAATGCTACGGGAAAGAAAACTCTTCAACCCAATTTAAACCTTGCGGCCTGAAGAATAAAACTGAATTCACAAAAAGCTCCAGTGAGGTTTTCATTGAATTTGTATCAAACTATTTAAACGATAAGTTTCTTTGTATTTCGTTACGTTTATTGCGCTTTGAGAAAAGTATCGTGTAAGCTATTTTTATTTTAACGCACGCTTTTCTCGTACCATACAGTACATTATATTTTGAATTGAATATTTTATTTAGTTTGATAAAATGACGGTTGGGTTATTCGACAACTTGTTAAGAACCAAAAAAAAATATTCAGAATTATAATAATAGTAGATAACGTGTAAGGACTTATGTAATATGTCGGCCCTTATAATTTAGTCTATTTTATTACTATTTTCTAATAAACACTTAGTTTGCCTATTTTTTCTTCCATTCATCGGTTCTCCGACATACGTAACCAGCCTAATACAACTTTAAATGGATGATCTGGCGATTTTTGTGTGTATGAACTTTAATTGTTTATCATATACAATCCGAACAAATAGATGTACAGCCATAATTTTAAAAGGCTGCTAAGTGTCAATGCAAATAACAAAATTTCGGGTCAGAGCATTTAGGTACACTATCTTTATCAAACAGATTTTACTGCGCTTGCGAGACCATTATACAAAAGTAATGGCAATCAATTAATATAAAATTATTTAGTAAAACAATAACCTAGAGTATTGGATACTGCTTTACTTAATTGATTTCGAAGTCTTTTAGGTACAGCACGCCTATACACGTCAAAATCTTACAAAAATGATTGATTTAGACTCTAAAAGGTCTCATGTTCTTTATTATCAGTTATCACGTCGATATCGTGAAATGTCTTTTCGAGAAGCAATGATGTAAAAAAGTATAGATTCGTGATAGGCTCACAAAACAATCGAAAAGTGTGTTCCGAATCCAGCGACAGCACACATACTTATGTTACGAATGAGCGTATATTTACCTAAACAAAAGAGTACAAACTGTACTGTCTTCAGCGGTTCGTTTTCGAGGCACGGATGGCGTATCTTTCTTTATGTATACAAAATATCATTGCCGAGAAGGTGATCCTTGAACGAAGGATGGATGGATGGAAGGTTACTAAGGTCTACCTCAACCAATACACATATGGGTCAAAACTAAGGAAGATAGTGCAGGATGTGTGGTCAGTCCGTTGTACATACACTAAGACATTTTAAATTTTATTATCAATGTTTTATTATTGACAAACTACCTTTAAGATAGATGTACAACCCAAAGATTTTTTTTTGTCTTAGATTTATTTAGAACTGCAGAAAAAGCGGGGAGTTGGCGACTTATTGTTAGCAAGTCACGTAGGAACATTAATTACATAGACTTAGACGCAGCCTGTCATGATTCTACACTGGAATAAAATAGTTTTGGGGTTTTTTCATTAATTCTTGTTAGTGTTTTAAAAATGCAATTATTTTTTTTCTTGGATGCCGTTTTTATCGGAATTTGTTTTGATTTTTTGATGATTTCGAAAATTTTTCACTGTTTTCCTTTTTTTTATGGGAAGGCAAACGAGTTGACGGATCACCTGATGTTAAGTAATACCGCTACACTAAGTAACAATTGCCTTGCCGATCTTAATAATAGGAGAGAAAAAATGCAGGGAAAAGGGGATTTGTACCACGGGTAACCTCACTCATTCGACGGAGTACAGCGCACACGGTCTCTGTGAGGCAGTGGTATTACTCCGGTCTATCGAAGGCCCTCCCCCGCGCATCGCCTAAAGCCGAGGTTCGCGTCCCAATCTGGGACATCCTGAGGCTCGTTGCATACATTTTTGAGCTGAGAGCCATCTGCGCTCGCTAATTGTCTGGTGAAGCTGTGAAGGCTACCTGCGGTTAACAGCGATAAGTCATTCCAAAAAAAATAGTAGTAAATAGGGAAGCGGGGGAGGGCCCCGCTTCCCATTTCACAATGGTGAATAAATTAAATCCTAGACAACTCTGTTACGAGCCTATCTTGCGTTTGTGTGCTCCAATTATAGAATGCATATTTATTGGATAGCCGCCAAATCCTTGTTTTATGTTCAAAGTGCACTCCGACATGTATGAAAGTGCGATCCAACGTACTCATTAAGTTTTTTAATACGTAGACATGTTTCCAATAAATGACATTGTAAATATAGAAACAGCGGTCTCACAACTCTCGAATTTCCACTAAAAAGTTTCCCATTACCGCCAAAGCTTCTAGAGCATAAGTAAAAAATGCCATTAAGCTGTTTATTATACTTTAAAGTAATACCTTTTAAGATTCGCTGATAAAAACAAAGTGCCTTGGCGGATAAAAACATCGCGACAGCTGGTCGTGAGCGACCCCTACATCTGTGGAACGGGTGCCTTACTTTTATGTGACTTTGCAACAAGTTCTTTGTGTTAGATCTGTATTGATCTAAAAAGTATTTTCGTAAGAAATGTGTTAGTATATTTTTGTATTTATTGAGTGAAAATAAGTTCATAATTTGTGCTGCTCCTCTGCTGGTCCGGGCCTAAATTGTCGATTCTCGTCGAGATGGGTTTTGGTCCATTCCATTTCCGTTCCGAGGCCAGAGGCTTGTTCGTTGCTCGGCAGAATCTACCACGTGAGGTAATAACAGTAAACGCTGGGATTATGTATTACTTTAGTGTAATCAATCAATCAATCGAGCACCGCTGCTTTACATATGTGTAAATGAATGCCATAATTGGAAAATTCGAAGATAAATAAGAAGTAACAAATATATTGCTTTGATGTTCGTCAAAGTGTAAGTGGTTGTTTTGTTGCAAAATTTAATGTGTCTTAGCTCTAATGACTGAAATTATAACCTTAAATACGTGAGCGCATTACGCCTTTAAGCATTCCTCAAGGGTACTGGCTAAGATCCACTCTCGGCCTAATTTAAGCACCTGAGCAACCATTAGTCCTCATTCCTTTGATCTTTGAAGAGGATTCATGTTAACATTCTTACGGTACACAAAGAATAGCTAGCATACTCTTTTGATGTGTAAGAATGTAATATGTCTAGCATTTATTGCAACCAATACTGTGATTTCTTTTTAAAAATCAATATTTTTTTAAAATATCGTTTCGTTAAATAGATAATATGTAAACACCAAAGATATGAAAGTACATTTCTTAAAACCTAGAGTCCAAAAAAGTTCATTTTTTTCATGAATTTGCACCACATTAAAATTAAGATAGTAATTCGTGGTCGTGTTGATTGATTTCGTGCCAGAAAGAGAAGAGACCTACCACGCCCATGGCCTATATATTAAAACACCAAAGATATGAGAGTAAAGTTTTTAAAACCTAGAGTTTTAGAGTACAAAAAAGTACATATTTTTCATGAAATTTTACAACATTGAAATTGAGATAATCATTTGTGGTCGTGCTAGGTAGCATCACTCTAATTCTGGCGGTTTAAAGAAACTGCCATTTAATATGGTAGAATCATGCTTCGGCACGAATGGGGTGCTTCTGTCTCTTCGACCTGTTGTAGTCCACTACTGAGCAACGGTCTTTCCATCTTACACCAGATATCCCGGTCCTCCGCTTTCCTCATCCAGCCTCCTCCAGGTCCGTCTTGAGCGGAGTGATCTCAGTGCATTGCAGAAAATAGTAATAAAAAAAGATTTTCGTTATGTATCGCCGAGTGCGTGAGATAACCAGAGAAGCAAAATCCCCTTTTTTACCTATAATTCCTTTATAAGGTTGGCAATGCTCTTGATGTATTTTTGGATATTTGGATGTCGGTATTAATTTTAATCAGGTAAACCGTCTGCTTGTTTGTGTAAAGATGAAACAATATTCATAAATACCCTGTAATTCTCTTCTGTGTTTCCGGCCACATACAACCGCGTGACGTTTAAAAAACGAGTGAATAGGCTTTTTCTGGGCAAGCTCGCTCCATCTTTGAGCATGTTTTTTCCATTAGGATAGTGTGTGCTCAAGAGCAAACCCATCATAATTAAAAAAACACCTCTTTAACTTTCACCATCTACATATTTAAATATAAATTAATATTTATATTAAATTATAAATTTTAATATAAATTTGAATTAAAGAAAATACGAGTAATGGTTCATATCGAATCGTACAAGAATAAGTCGAAGAATTGCTGCGTATTTTCTAGTTGAATTTTTAGATGAACCACGCAGCGATTTTTCTAGAATATAATTCGCTTCATTAAATTCCGGCACGTAAGGATAAGATAATTTCGTGCATATGTAAGCGTTTTCGAGTCTGTCTCTCGTGTGCACTTAGCAAACAAAACGATTATAGCGTCATTCCCTCAGTGAAAGCTTTCTGCACAACTGGTGTGGTGATATCACGGTTTCATACTCGTAGGTATGTCAGTAAAATATTAGTACAGAGATATAATCTTGAGTCCATTTATTTTACTAAATCTAGAGGATTCTAACCGTGCACGAAGAAAACTTATTATTTCTTTCACATTCTGCAACATAGAAATCAAATATCCATTGACACAGCGACAATATTGAGGAACAGTTGACTACTTAACAAAAGATACACTTTTTTATACGTTTTTCTGAAACATTCCAGACTACTACAAGCACATGCTCATAAATGTTTTTCTGCCCGGAGACCAAACCCGAAACCCTTAGTATAGTCGACATCTCAACTGGTATACCACATGTGTCTTAGAAATCAACTGAAATATAAAGTTTACTTTTTCTTAAAAGTAAGACGTAAGTTCAGATGAAAAGAAACGTATCAATGCAAACGACCGCAATTAAGATGACATCGTTCAGTAATTAGTTAAAGAAAGCACTTAATTCCACACAAGGCATCCCGTTGTGTCCCACCCTGTATGTTCTTGTGGGCCATTAACGGAAATGGGACCAAATGTCCATTAGCGTCTTTCCGAAGCGCCATATATATCGTGGCCGTAAAAAGGTTTGTTTTCTAACCGTTTCACATCGAGTGTGAAGACTTGAATGTTTATCGCCTGAGGCTTTCGTTTGCTGTCAAATGAAACATTTTATCTTGCTAACGAATGTGATCTAGCTTGAAACTGTGTTGTCACCTTGAAATTGTCTATTCTGCTAACTTCAGACTAAACTGACTGAATTTATCTTGAACATACTAATCCCTGTACTGAATCTGATGAAATGTAAACTTGACGTTACGTCACGGTTCATAAAAATGGCAGAAAATTAAAAAATATCAATTATATATTTTTATATTGATGAATGCCTTATTGTGCAATAATTACGTGATAATAAAATACTGAAAGCATGAGTCTTTATGATAAAGAACATTTTCTTAGGTGGGCAGGATAAACTACCGCAACACCATTAATTTTTTACGTTTCCTAGACGATAACAAGTATTGTTACATTGAATCAAGTCATGAGCAACTTTTCACCTTAACAGTACTCGTGTATTTTAAAGCTAAAGAAATACAGGAAGTTAAGAAAGGTAATTTTAAGAAATCATCCGTTGAGCTATTCAACAAATTCTACGTCTAGAACTGTATACTTTTTGTAAGATAATAAAACGAGATGGATTCTTGTATTTTATATTTATTTTACCTAACGATTTGTTTGTGCTAATTATTATTTCTAAAAAACAAACGAGTTCCAAGCTTTAGATACCAATTTTACAATGCGTGCTAATAAAAGTTTGACTAAAAGAAGAGATTAATTGACCACAGAGCTATGAAACTTAAAGTGGCCACAACCAAAATATTTACTAATAATGTCGGTGTTCAGTATTAAATCAGTACATTTTCGGTTCTTGTTATTTTCCGAAGACCTATACAAGTGACATTACCCAAATACTTTTCAGGTATAAAACAGGAAAACAATAGGGCAGATAACACACAAAGAACTACAGTTACCGGTCTGTTTATACAGGAGTTATCCGCTCCGTAACAGATGTTCAACTTAAGCGAAACAAACTCAAGAGTTACGTTTGGTTGTTTAGTAAATTAAGTGGCGGGTTTGTTAGAGGTGTCTTTAACAATGGATAAGGGCCTCTTGAATAATGCGCAAACATAAAGTATGTTTTCCTTTGATATTTTCTTAGACATTTATAATGATGGCTAGACGATGAGGCTCGGGGCCCATCGGGTTTTCGATCGCACTGGTCAAAAAGCTATCGACATGATAACGGACCAAAAATATTATCTCGAGTTCCTTCATGCTTTGGAAGCCGTTCGTTGGTTATCCCACATCGGGAAGTTGTCGTTAAAACCAAACAATCCTCACTGGTCTTGCATGTTTTTTTTTATTCTTAATGGGTGGTGTAAATGATGTAGGTGTTATGAGAGCGTCGGTGGCTCAAGGGTGTGGACTGTCGCCTTCCTACCGGGAGGGCTGAGGTTCAAATCCGACACGTACCAATGTGTTTTCGAATTTTCGAAAAATATATGTACGTTATCCGACGCTCTTACGGTGAAGGAAAACATCGTGAGGAAACCTTCATGCACGCCTGCGAAGAGTTTCGAAGGTTGTGTGTGAAGTCGTCCAATCCGCACTGGGCCCGCGTGGACGACTAAGGCCTAATCACCCATACGGTAGGGTCGTGCCCCGGTGGGGACGTTTAATGAGCTGATGATGATGTTATGGTACACGTTTACCCAGAAAATGCCTATTCACTTTGACCTTGAACGAGCAAGAAGGAGGTTCCACTCCCGATCAGTGCTAACCAAAAACAACGCAGCAAACCGCTTAGTGCGGATTGCCCGAAAGTCAACCACATGGGGGTGAAAGCACTCCCGGCATCTAGTGGTCTTATGGTAAAATGTAGAGGGTAGTATCTGGTCCAGACTCCCCACAGCAATGCCATGTGACTTATTACTAAATAAACATAAAAAATGCATACTAGTTACTTCATGAAGCATTATTCCATGCAAACCTAGTTCTCCGCTAAACCTCTAGTGCAGTTTCAAAGTGTATCCATCACTTTCCGTGGAAGCTCAGTTTAACAGTTACTCGGCGTTAAGTTCAAGTAATCGCTGCCCTCGCGCGTGTCTTTAGATTCATATGTGTTTGAATTTATCCTGCAAACTTGTGAATTGAACTTGATAATGGGGTGGTGAACTGTTCTGAACTGTCTTGTTATAACAGGTTTTAATAATATTCAAATTTCTATTTACTTTTGGAATTTTACTGATTAAAGTGCAAGGTACATAAATAGTGAAAGAAATGATTTTATACGGTAAAGGCGGGATGGATGCCTCATTATAAAAAATCCTAACTTCCCAAAGTCGTAACTAAGAAAAAGTAGAAAAACTTAAAGCTACAAGCACCCACCACCACCTTAATTGGCTAAGGGCTTTCGGGCGATGGATCCTACAAACACGTCAAAGTTTTAAAGGTTGATTTTTTGCTGTTGCATAACTTTATACGTAGTCAATAATACCCTAAATTTTGGTTTCTGTTTTGGGAATACTCCTAAAAGAAGGAAACCCTTATTCTGATGAAATACCAACTGCCCTCAAACTCTCACGAAGGTTTGGTAAATGTAATTTGTTTCTTAAAATACGTTGTTTTTATGGTAGGGTATCTATCCTTAAAATCAGGAAGTTCACAAATCTAAAATCCGGGAAATCCGTAAATAATAAGCCCAAAAAAAAACAACTCAGATTGAAAAATAAAGGAATAAAATAGCTAAATTAGTAGATATCATTTATCTAAAATTTATTTTCATCATTATTTTAAAACTAGGAGGATGTTTCAAAAAGTTCTATCCGGCCTTTACCATAAGCCTTAGTCAGTCTGCGTAATCAAATTTTATGTTGATGCAACCGCGTAAAGTCGAATTATAAAACCACGTAAATCGTATAGGCTTGTATTTCAAAACCGCCTTAAGGGAGATACAAATAAATGGGAATAATGGAACAACACAAGCAACACAATTATCTAATAAGCCGTAAAGAGCCAAAATAAAATGAAACAAATTCCATTGAATTTCAAGCTGGATTACGTTTGCAGACGATTTATTCCTCATTCGAGTTGGGTCGAGGCCCCGAGGGACGCTTCGACTCGACCGCGATTGAAAAATCTTACGGGAATATTTAACAAGTATTATATTAAATTATTATTATATTATATATTATATGATACTTTTTTGAAAA
The DNA here is from genome assembly GCA_019425675.1 of Leucinodes orbonalis. NCBI lineage: Eukaryota > Metazoa > Arthropoda > Insecta > Lepidoptera > Crambidae > Leucinodes > Leucinodes orbonalis. The sequence goes on from PQWD01000526.1 coordinate 39,273, forward strand.
CTTGTAGTTGGGGAGATTTACACGTGAGTTTCATATTATATTTCCTTTCATACATTATTTTATGCTAAACACTATGTGATTAGTTCAGGTTAGGTACGTCAAATATTAATATTCTATATTCTAAGAATATTCTTTATTCTAATAATATTAACAGTCAATATAAAATCAAAACCCGTAATTTAAGTTTCGGAAAATCATGATATCATCGAATCAGTCCTGTTGGGTGTCTAATTATATATTGGAAGTTTTTATTTACCTTTAGGTAAAGATTATATATACCGATTTTGAACATCCAATTTGTTATCAAGTCTTTCAATAGTCCCAATCAATGCCAAATAACGGCTTTAAGGATGTTTACACGGAGCACGTAAACATAATTTGATTATATTACTCATGTATAAAAAACATAAGTAATAGAATTAAATTATGTTAGTAACTACAATTTTTATTATTATTAAGTTTGTAGTCATATTACACAATATGTTTTCCACATTCATTTGACGACCCATTTGGTGTTACGGTTGAGAGGTCGACTGCAACACCAAGGGTTCCGGGTTCGATCCCGGGCAGCACAAACATTAGTGTGCATGAACATGTCAGTTTGTAATGGTCTGGGTGTTTTCTATGTATAATATGTATGTATTTACAAAAAAATGTATATATGTATGTTTATCCGTTGTTTAGTACCTATAATACAGGCTTCACGCTTAGCTTGGGCTAGACGGCGCTGTGTTCACACAGCGCCGTCAGAGGATATTTATTTATTATTATTTATTTATCTACCTTCCATGAATTTCCATGAATGAATTTCCTCTAAATACATTTTCAGAGCGATACTACCTGGCGTCCTTCAAAATAAGAGCGTACACACTTTAAAGGCCAGGCAAATGTTCATGGGCGGCGGTGTCACTTACCATCAGGTGAACCGTATGCTCTTTGTCTCCCATTCAACATTTTTTTTATTTCGAATAATAAATTTTCTAACTCGCCTTCTTGCTTTCTGCATAAACATATATACTACAACTTGAACGAACAAGATGTAATTTCTCATTACCTACCAATCACAAGAAATTCCGCGTGTTTCTGTGAGAGCTGAGCAAGCGCGTTCACAGCTTGCGATTCGGCTTAGCCAGGTTTATACACCGAGCAAACATGCTACATCGATGGTAGTTTCACGAGTGACGGCTTCAGTGCACCAAACAAGACCTTATTTGCCAAAATGAACTTCATATTTCTAGAAATAGAGTTTACCTTTGTGTAACTCGAGGTTTGTAAGCAATTTGAAACAGCTCAGACCTCAGTTGTCAACTCATGTCTTATTCAAATTTCAGTCCTTCGTCAGGTAAAAAAAAAAGAATATATCACATTAAACGAAGTATACATTGTCTTCCATAAAACTAAGTCTATAAAAATAAAGTAAAGAATTTGAATGTTAGAATTACAAAAAAATATTCGTTTATTTTATTAATCAAC
>PQWD01000528.1:0-138727 GCA_019425675.1 Leucinodes orbonalis
AGTTTACGCCCGTGAGACGAATGAAGACGCACGAATTTTAGAAGAAATTACCGGTTTTTTCCAAAATGCCATTCTGTGCAATTGCAACAGAACCAAGAAATATAATATCTTTTCACAGGTAAGAATTGAAAAGTAATTGCGACACTGGGACTGCCTATAAACTTGGCGGCTTGTCCAGTCTAATTGTTATTCGGATGTCTGTGGATAATGCCCGTATTAGTTACAAGAACTGTGTTACAATCATTAACGCCCACCTCCAGAATTTGAGGTGATACGTTCCTCAAAGAAAGCAATAGGGGAAGGGGATATCATTAATGATGTTACCATATTTACATATACTGGTCTATTGCTGCGAGCGTTATTCATGATCCGGGGTTTCAGGGATTCCAGGGGAAAATACGCGTATCGAAAGTCACTATTTGCAATTTTTCGCAATTTAGTCAAGACTAGTACTGCCAGGTGTCCCGTTTTGCTGGGATTTTCTGGGATCCGAGGATTCGTCCCAATCGGGACGCTAAATGTACCGATTATTAAAAAAAGAAAATTTGATGTTGCATAAAAGAAATATTTACGCATGTAACTTCTACTAATTACCTACATCACTGTCGAATTCAAAATGGCACGTCATCAGCGTCAAATCACATTTTTATTGTTACATGTCCATGTCCCGATCTGCAACCTTAAATCTTGATTTTTTGGCCTCATGTACCGATTAAAAACAAATCGGACCTAGCAACACGAGTCAGGACATTGCAGATTCAGCGAGAAGTTATCTTACATATAAGTTACCCGATGGTAGGCGAATCGCCATAGAATCGAGTCCTCTATATTTTTTTAAATATCTTGTTTTTATTTTGATCTTAGTCACAAAGCTTTGGAGGTCGAGGTCAAAAGTGGTACTTCAGTTACCTTGGACGGTAACAATATTTAACGTTTTCACAACAAGATACTATGCGGAAAACAAAAATCTACTAAGATAACTAGAGACTTCTATAACATAATATATATTTTGCTTTATGTAACTATAAATGTTAAAATATACCCTTGTTTGTTGGTTTTTATTTAAATAATACAGGATTGTTAAGGCATTAATGTTTTTACAATAAATCATAAAAACATAACATAATATGACATAAGCACGCGACCAATAATTTTAACGATACCTTAATCTCCTAAGAGCAAAAGTAATATGCATTAATTACTGATAGGTCCTTCTTAAATACCTATTTTATCGTAAAGATTAAAATTCCAAAAATTATAAGCCACCAAATTATATTAAATGCATATGTGATATTCGGTACGTATAATTGTCCACATAAAAGTATTACTCAATCGTTTCAATTCCCAATCCGAACTAACTGCAATACTGTCATACTACACAAAGTAAACTAGAATATAAGTGAGTTCCAATACTCCATCTAACATACATCCCAATGAAAACACAATGACATGCGAAACCAAATAAAAAAAGGTACCAATCCTTTATCCGATTGGACCAAATGAATCCAAGCCCAGTGGGGACTCGCAAATAAAATAAAATGGCTCCGAACCGCTGCAGTTTGAGCCAATTAGATGCGAAACAAGTTAAATCAGACAACGCAACGGTTGCCTCCGTGAAAATTAAAGCGTACATCGACGTTTTGTTACGATGTATTTATCAAGCTAAGTACGGGATAAGCCGTAAGCTAATTCAAGTAGAATGAGTTGTCTATTTTTAGCCCCTTGATTGCTTTCAGCAATATGAAAATAGACAAGTACTGTAATTAAACAACTATGGATCCAAAGCCTGACCTTTTATTAAGGTGTTTTCGTAAATTAACACCCACTAACAAAAGAGCGTATTCCCTGTTGAAAGGACGGCAACACATTTCAGTGGCCTCTGGTATTGCAAGTGTACATGGGCGACCGTGTCTTTTACCATCACATGAGCCGTTTGCTCGTTTGTCTGCTATAGCATAAAAAAAACAATCCACATAGGGTCGTGACTCACGTGGTAGATAGCGGAATCGTCCTATGGCGATGCTCTGTGGGGATTTTTTTCAAATGCCATAAGTGAACGGGACGGTCAGTGATACGCCTGACCATGACAGACGCAATGTAGTAGAGGTAGTAGTACTATGACAATAGGTGGTCAAATATTTACCCGTCAAGACTGCTCTGCACCCGTCATCCGAGACAGCAGATGTTAGATAAGAGCCCGGTAATTTTACTAGCTACAGTGCCCTCATCTCAAAACAGAAGTGCAAAACACTCTTGTTTCACGGGACGATATATGGACACTACGGTGGTACCTACCTAGACAACTCAGTACCGAGTCTGTTATCTGTGTAGTATGGTCTGCAGTGGTAAGTTTTTTTAAGCAAAAGAATGCGTTGCCGGCCTTTTAAGTGGGAGGACGCTATCTTCTTGTAGCTCACCAGGTCAGGAAATACTTTCTCGCCATCACCGCTTTCACTTATTGACAATTAAACTAAGATAATACAACGAGAATCATTATCATAAAATCATCAGCTCATTAAACGTCCCCACCGCGGGGCACTTGTATACTACCTACCTACTTATCCCATATAAGTAGAAATGTTGTTTTATACAATTATACTTATTCTCGCTGTTATCACCCTATAAGCACCCATGTGCTTGTTTATATAAAACCGATGATATTATTATGGTAAACATTAATATATTCATAAATGTTTATTTACGTATTTAACCTTATCTGTTATTCTAGGAGCCACAATACCAATTGTGCTTCGTTTGAAAACGGTTTGTTTGTAAAGGATTTATTAGTTTATTTATGGTTAACCAATGTAGGAGGTATATTTTCGTTAGCAACTTTGAATTAACATATTTTTTTCCTTTGGCATTAAGTTTAATGCGTTTTGTATTTAACACGCTTTTATTCAATTACAATAAACTTCAAACATTCAAAAATATTTTAAAAACGTGACGGCCATTTCGCTCTTTTGCCTGAAGACCTGTTGACAGGCCATTTGAATTTGATGTCATTTCTGCATTGAATTTTCTTCATAAAAGCTATTGATGTGTCAAAGATACCAAAATCACCATTTAAAATGGAGAATGAAATCACTACACAAATTATTCGTATTTTTCATATGGCTTTTATTTAAATTGCAATAACAGTCACAACATTGCCTGGGGAGTTGTAAGCCAAGTAAATCCAGGGTCCACGTATAATCGAGCAGGATAAATTGGAAGCTGGTGGTTGCGATAAGCGACTAATATTTACCGATCTTTATTGCGTCTAGAATAGTGTTGTGACAACTCTATCGATATCGATAGCTTATTGTTTTGAACAAACTGCAAGAATACTTATCGTTGTTATTGTAACGTGAGTTCACAGTATGATAATGTAAAACTTAACCTAGCCTGTTATAAGTGCGCACGTTTGTCTTATGGATAAAGTTTACAAACTCATCGTCTACTGTCTGTATATTGGTAATGTGAAAGCAGTTGCTCTTAAGGTATAATTATATTAACGAAATGGAGTGTAAACACATAAAAAATATGTTTGAATATTTAATAACAAACCAATGAAAAATCATAGGCATTAATTTTTCTTTATCCATACTAATATTATAATGTGAAAGTATCTCTGTCTGTCTGTTTGTTACGCTTTCACGCCTAAACGGCTGAACGGATTTTATTGAAACTTGGTATGTTGATAGAAGGTAACCTAGAATAGGTTTTAGGCTACTTTTTGTCCCGTTTTCACCCCCACTTCCCTAAAATGGGGGTTGGAAGTTTGTATGGAACATTCCGCAACTTTTGTAGTACGACGCTAAAATTTGGTATGCGGACTATTTGTCAGAAAAGAAAAAATATGACATATTATTTTTTTCAAAAATCCACCCGTTCAAATAGGGGAGGAAGTATAATATCCGATTTTTCGCAGTTTTAAGGTAGATTTCATTGAAACTTGGTATGTTGATTAACACTGCTTCTTTTTCGCTTCGCATACCAGTTTTTTGCTTTTCAGTTTAAAAACTGGGAAAATAAATAACCCCTTTTTAAGGAAAACACACACTTTTTCACAGGAAAGTGGAGCCATGTTATCCCGAATTTAACGCGAGTGAAGCCGCGGGCAAAAGCTAGTAGCAAATAAGTCTGGATTGCAACCATTGTGATATTTTTCGTAGCATTTTTGTTTTGTGTTTCCATATGGGTACTTTGAGTAATGTAATTACTACGAGTATAACCAAAATTTTTTCACAATTTTAAGAAAGTATTTAATTACTCTTGATAGTTTTTACCACTTCGAATAGTTTCAAACAAATTAACTAAACTTTAATAGTATAAAATATGTGAACATTAAAATTTAAAAATGATTTCCTATTATGTTCCAGAACCTAAAACACCTATTATATCACGACAACACGGAAAACTTGATATCATTAAGTAATATTGACGAAAAAAATATGTGATTGTTTTGTTACATCACTATTCTCTACCGGGAATATCAAACATACAGAAGGTGAACGACTTTTTGACTGAAATGTTGCGATTGATTAAATATAATATTGACTTCAGGGTAAACAGTTCAATTAATGAAAAATAATATTGGAAAAAGGTCAATATATATTAAGTAAGAAACACAGGAAATCAAGCGAGGGTTATCAGGTATAAAATTAGAGTTTTCTATTCGCACTGCGAAGCTGTGGAACTCACTGCCGGAGTTTGTGTTTCCCGAAAGGTACAAGGTTCGTGAGAGAACTAAAGATACGGACATAGCTCGCCGTATCAGCAAGTTAAAGTAGCAATAGGCCAGTGACGGATGTGACTGAACCGACGGCCGCTCGGGCAGACGATTTCTGGAAAAGAGACTGCTTATCCCACGATAGCTCTACGATTTCAATACTTATAAATCCACAAGTATATAATTTTTCTAGCGATTATCGGTAAGGTAGATTTTCGTTTAAATTTTTAGATAATCGTTTAGATTTTCATTGTCTGGCTCCTTAATAGAATTGACGAAAGTTTAATTCAAAATGGATCGTAGGTAACAATAACATTTTCGGAATAATTCCGTAAAGTGTTATTATTTCAGATAAAGTCTTGTAGTATACTGCGATTGTCTTGAATAAAACACTAACTGAGAAGTGAATCATTTTCTAAATGCAGGTTTTTGTTCCTGACCAATAAAATATGTCATCAGCCCTTATACTGTCGTAAATAGAGTTCAAATTAAAAAATATCTATTCATAATAAGTCGAAGCGAGCAATTTTGTTATTGGTCGGTGAAGACTGGTAGGAATTTTCAGGGTGTTAGCAATGGAATTCGAGTAGAGCAGCCGGGAATCTCACTTCAAGATATCTTGTTTTTATTTTTCGCATCGGTTGGCGCTTTTACAACTCTTTCTCTCTATAGCCAATGAAAAGTCTCTATCTTTCTTCAGACCTCAGCTTTTAATTTTAACGCGGTCCGTTTTGTAATGATTAGTGTTAGTTAATTTTGGTTTAACATTGTTTCAAAGTTGAAGTGTACGAGTGATTTAATTAAAAATTAACTAGTGATGATTTACATAAAGTATATATAAGATGACTTAGATAGCATAGGCAACTCTAGTGACTTAACATTAAGGTGCAAGATCGATTTCAGGTTACATAAGAAAAAAAGGTTTTAAATCTAATGAGGTTAATAAAAAAAATTAAAATATTTTATAAAAAATATATTGTAAAATCGTCCAGTCAAACAATTCGGTTTTCCAATAAGCGATCGCTTCGATTTATGGCCTTTTCAGATACCTCATGAATAACCGTGCGGAGAAAAGGCTTTTCGCATTGTAAAATATTTTATGTGCACAAGTTATTTCCGAAGTAATAGACGGAGATTTTTTTGCCAACACGTTGTGGATCGTAATATGTAAGGTTTGGTTGTTTACAATTATTGTACTGGTTTTTGCAGATACATTTCTTAAGTTAACGTTTTCAGTAGTGATTATTTCGCTCGGCTCAATATTAGCCCAGAACACAGCAATGTTAAAGTTTTGTTTTATATTTTATTTACTGCAGTGGTTCAAATAACTGCTTATCTCCTCAGTTCAACCTAAAGCAGTCCACTGCTAGACATAGGTCTCCTTCATTCTGGGCCTGAGGTCCTACGCCGAGTATCCAACGACCTTTCGTAAATCGCCGGTCTATTGGCGTCCTACGCCATACTTGCCAAGACGCAGTCTCCAAGGCTTCCGGCTTCGATCCCCTGACAGTTCATTTGTGTGCATGAATTTGTCTGTTTGTATTGGTCCAAGTGTTTTCTATGTAAATTACAAAAAAAAATATAAGTATGTTTATCCGTTGTTTAGTGGTCATATTACAGTTGACATGCTTAGTTTGGGCTTGATGGCGCTGTGTGAATGTCAGTGAATATTGATTATTGATATAGCAATGTTTATTTTGCACGTTAATGGGAATAATTTGTAATATATATCAAACTAACCCCAATATTTTAGAGTAAGTACTACTCGTAGAAGTACCTTTGACTTGGATTTGTTACCACCTATTTTGAAACCGGTTCTGACCGGTAAAAACAAAGCGTCTATGTTTAATTAAAACAGAAAATCTTGATGAACGCTGCGACTTTTTTTTGTTTCATTCGTTCACCTTTTTTGAAGATAACGCATAAGGGTGCATTTTAGACTGTAATACTTGGAAATAGGATATAAAATGAGGTGGCAAGAATGCGGAGGCTTACAAAGGGTAAACATGGTTACAATTTACGTTGCGATTTTTTATTTGGGCAGAGTAATTAATTCTCAAAACGGTGCTCAAAAGAATTAAACGCAAATTGAATAACGTTTTGTCAAACAATGCCATTATATTCATCTTTTGTCACGTGAATGCGTCAGTGTGGAAACAGAAGTAAACTTGTTACCCTTTAATATCAGCTATCCTTTAATATGCCAGTGGAAGTCCCGTCAAAATCGACAGAAATATAAAGGCAGACTTATAATATTTAGGTATTTTATATTGATTCATTAATATTATTACTTTTTTATCTAGCTTTGTGATTTCTAATAGCCCACTTCATGTTATTATCATTTACACCTAAATGACACCGCCGCCCATGTACATTTGCAATACCAGAGCGCATGCAAATACGTTGGCAGCTTTTTATAAGGATGCCAGGTTAAATAATACTTTAATTGTTCTCATAACTGAAGTTTATAAAGAACACAATCATAGATAATTGGGTAATTACCGGGTATAAGAGACCTAACATCTGTGGTCTCGGGTGACGGGCGCAGTGCGGCATTGATGGGAGATAATAACTGTCTATCAGTTGTTGGTCTCCTTTAATCCCGCTCTGTCATGATCTGGCGTATCACTTACCACCAGGTGAGCGTCCAGACAGTCATACACACTTATGACAAAAAATAAATAAATAATTAACTAAATGCACAATCTTACTCAACAAGTGTCCGGTGCAACAGTCTGACCATCGCGTCAGTTGGGCAGACTTTTCATTTATAATCACGTCGTTCGCTACCTGTCATAATGACATAGTAGTGTGCTCGTGCTTTTGATTTTGTGCTCTTTATATGACGCGTTAAGGTCACAATTAAAATGATTTTTTTACGTTCTAAATGTACCAATAACTATTACTATGTTTCATGGGGCTGGGACATTTTTCGTTGATTTTTCTTCGTGGTTGTGCTAGTATATAATTGAAGTTAGTTAATTGTTGATCCCAGGGTAGAACACAGTTAATATGACACCGATATAGTTATCATCATCAGAAATAATCAATAAAAGTTATAGACCCTAAAAAACTACATCTATAAAGATTGTATTTTGATAGAATAAACTATCGCAGTCCATCGATTCTTATAGTACTATAAATGTATGTTTTTTTTTATTCATGACAGGCTTGCTCTTGAGCACAGACTATCCTAATGGAAGAGACGTGCTCTAAGATGGAGCGAGCAAAGCCAAATATATATTAAGACAAATATATATATCGTGTTCTATACGATAGAAAGTAAATACAAGTTATTATTTGTATTTAAAAGCAATTCACCGTCGAGCAATGTATTAGATTTGTGTACCAAGCGTAAGCACATAACACCCTCGACTTAACATCGAAATGAAAATGGGGGGAAAGTGTTCAATCACTATGAGAGTAGTATTCGCACACGAGACGTATGAAGCGAACCCTTTTTTCAATCAATACCACTCCACACAGAGTAATCTCCCGAGAATGACGTTTATAATCTAAATTTCATCCGAACATCGGTTTTCAGAGTAAATAAAACCACTTAAAATTTGTGACATTATTATTAGATTATGGTTTTTATTGTAAAGAAGGAGTCAAAATCTTAACAATTAACAGGAAAGGCGTCAGCTGTCAAAAATACAGTCAAGATGGTAATTTTAGTTCTGAATTCACTCGATAGATAACACTATACTTAATTACATCGTGGTATAGCTCGTGTGAGTGAAGCGTTTCCCTAAAAGGGAATAATCAAATAGAACGAAGTCACAATTGAAATCTAAAAATCTTAAGTAAATTCAAATAGTTCCTATTAAATTTATCGTATCAATTTGATGTTATTTTTTGAATTAGGATTACGACAAAGTGCACCTATGTTATCACCTCCGTGGTTATTTAATGAAATAAATATTTTAAGAAGAGTTAACAAGCATGTACGAGTGTGAGTGTTAATGGACCCCAGTCTGGCATACCCGTAGTGCATTCTGGCGATGCACAAATGACATTCTGGCAACCTGCCAACTAGGATTGGATTAGTGTGGCAGGTTAAAGGTCGTTGTCCTCTGTTCAATTACCACAATTCAGGGCTCCCAATCATAAAGTATGGTCCAACCTAGGTTAAGGTTACTCCAAATACCTCTTTTTCTAGTAATGGAACGTGGTCATCATCACCTGCAGTCTCCTTTTGTGTCTTCGGTAGCTTTGCATTTACTAAAAGCAAAGCTACGGAAGACACAAAAGGAGAAATGAAACTATTTTATTGACGTCACAAGTTATGAATTACACTATTGTTGATAGAATCTATCTATAATCTATGGGATTGCAAAATACTAATGGAACACATACACACGATCTATCAGATTTGACGTGGATAAATATAGCAGATAATAGTAATAATAAATAAATAAATATCCATTGTCATCCACAAAGCGCCGTCTAGTCCCATATTAAGCGCAAGCTTGTAGTTAGGATGCTAAACAACTGATAAACATACTTATATACATTTTTTTGTAAAAAAATACATATCATACATAGAAAACACCCAGACCAATACAGACATGTTCATGCATGCAAATGTTTATACTGCCCGGGGACCGAACCCGGAACCCTTGGTGTATAAGCTAACGACCATAGATAAACAATAAACTAATTTGATGTAGAATCTCACTCAAAAAGTGTCCGTGGCAAAAGTCTGCCCATCGCGTCAGTTGGACAGAATTTTCATTCATAATCACGTCACTCGCTACATGTCATAGTGACATAGCAGTATGCTAGTGATTTTGATTTTGTACACTTTTAATGACACGTTAAGGTGAAAATTTTAATGAATAATTTTATGTCATATATATAACGGACATTTTTCGTTGATATTTCTTCATGATTGTGCATATTGTTAGTTTATTATTTACCTTAGCCGACGTCTCCGCTATTAAACCACATGGGACGTTACCTAAGAATGTACCCTATTATACTCAAGGGTAAACAATGTCATTAAACATCCAACCTATCCCTTTGGTCACAATGAAAGGACAGCAGATGTGAATTGTACTTCAAATACATCGCAATCCCATTTACGGTCGACCCTATACGACCTTAGTAGTACTTTCTAAAACAAATGTTTGAATAGAAAAAATAAAAACTTTTAAAAACTTTGCCGACAAATATATAGTGTATGTATGTCTAATAAAATGAGCGTCGGTGGCTCATTCGTGTGGACTGTTGCCTTTCGTACTGGGGGTACACGTTCAAACCCCGCCACGTACTAATGTGTTTTTGAAATTACATGTACGTTATCCGACGCTCTTACGGTGAAGGAAAACCTGCTCACGCCTGTAAATCAATTTAACGGCCGTGCGTAAAGTCAGTCAATCGTCCTAGGCCCGTGTGGACGTCTGAGGTCTATACTAGGGATGTTGCGGATGCTGTTTTTTTCACATCCGCGGATGCGAATGCGGAGTTTTGAAAGCTGACATCCGCGGATGCGAATGCGGATGCGGAGTTTTGAAGACTGACATCCACGGATGCGAATGTTTAAGACATTATTTAAAATCTATTAATGAAGAATTAAGACAATGATAACTTGATTATTTACGTTTTTATTGTAATCCAATCAACATAAGTACTTATTTTTATATTAAACACCTACTGTCGCTCCTAATAACTACTACTACTAATCGCTCCCATTGGTCAGTGCCACGTGCGACCGGCTCGCGGCAATCGCCGGGCTCGCCCAATTTCTTTCTTGTAGCTACTTGCTTGATGTTCACATCCGCACTGATTAATGCGGATGCAGATGTCCAAATCTATGCGGAAGTTCCGTATTTGCGGATGCGGATGCGGATGCGAATGTTCGCAACAACCCCAGTCTATACATCCTATATGGCAGTGGCGTGCACAGAGATTATGCGTAGGGTATACAAAGTGAGTGGCACTAATCGCAAAAACAATAAATAAACATGCATCTATCTTATTTGCATATATGGAGAGTTCGCTACTGCTTTGCGGGTAGGCTCGTACCCCTTGGTTGGAACGTATAATGACCTGATGATAAATGGTAAGGTTTAATGATAGTTATATATTTCGTGCCCTGAAGCTGCTTCTTATAGCGTTAGTGGGAAGCATAACATTGGATTCTATTAAATTTTAATCAAATACCAAAAATTTCAATTTTTAATCAACCCAAATTTCTTCTTCCGAAATTCAATAATATGGAAATATAACGGCAAGTTATCAGTGCATTTTATTATGTTTATAATACAAAAAATAATTTAAAAACACCATCCCAACATCAATTTGTCAATGTGATTATCACTAAGCAATATTAAAAAGTGTTCAACCATGCGTAACTGATTAAGATCACTTTGAGATAAAAACTGAAACGCACAAAGTTCTATTTAAAAAGGGTTTGTAACGTAACGCGGGACCCTTTCTAAGTGTGATCAATCATCCGCAGACTGGCGAGAAGCGGTATTCAAATAGAAGCGGCTTCGAGCCTTTACTTTCTAATTGGTAACCGTGAATTGATTGTCCATTTGGTGTTGCGGTCGAGACGTCGGCTGCAAAACCAAGTCCGGGTTCGATCACCGGACAGTACAAACATTTGTGTGCATGAACACTTATGTTTGTAATAATGGTCTGGGTGTTTTCTATGTGCATATATATATAAGTATATATATGTCTTATAAGTATGTTTATCCGTTGTTTAGCACCCGTAATACAGGCTTCATGCTTGACTTGGGGCTAGGCACTGTGTGAATGTGAGTGGATATTTATTATTATTATTTATAATTAAGTACTTAAACTTATCTATCGATAGTATCGATACTATTACTATCGATATTAAACTATCTCGCGGCAACACTAGATTAACAAACGTCAGGATTTAAGGAAACGTCAACCTGCTGCCGCCCTGTTTGATCTAATTGATCGTTGTTAACGGCTTTGGGGCGTTTGTGAGTGTCTGTGTGTTTAGGAACGAATCAAAACATTTGCACATTAAATAATGGAACAAATACTCGGCACATTTCAACAGTGGTAACGAGAATTACACGTAATTATTACTTGAACGTGTTAGTAGTACAATGAGATGGTTTAAGTGAGGTAAATTACACAAAATTCTATGTATATATGCTCCTATGTCCAGCAGTGGACTGCGATAGGTTGAATAGGATGCTCCTTGTTTCTCTTCAACCTATAGCAGTCCACTGTTGGATATAACGCTCGCTGGTGGAAGCTGGTTGAGGAAAGCGGAGGACTGGGATATCTGGCGCAAAATGGGGGAGACCTATGTCCAGCAGTGAACTGCGATAGGTTGAATATAAATAGAAGGAGCGCAAGCCACTGAACGAGGGTAACCGAAGAGCCAAATGAATCCTAATATTCTAGGTCACTTATAATTTTGAAAACAATTCAGGGTCCTAATTCCGTTAATTTCAAAATGCGCTATCTATTAGCGTTATTAAGTCTCAATAGTACAATTTTGCGCTCATTCCTTCTGTTTTATGGTAGATGTCTAGGTAGGTACCACTGCAGTGCCAGATATCGTCCCGTGAAACTCTCCTGAGTGTTATGCACTTTGGTGTTCTGGACGAGGGCACTGTAGCTAGTGATATTACCGGGTATAAGAGACCTGATATCTGTTGTCTCGGGTGACGGGCGCAGTGCGGTATTGATGGGGGATGGTAGCTGTCTATCAGTTGTTGGTCATGGTTAGGTGTGTCACTTACCGTGTTCGTTCTGACCGTCCTGTACACCAATCACATAAAAAAGAAATAAGAATGCAGTGACATCACATACACTATTCCGAATGAGCGTACATTTACCTAAACAAAAGAGTACAAACTGTACTCTCTTCGGCGGTTCGTTTTTGAGGCACGGATGGCGTATCTACCTTTATACAGAATATCATTGGTTATATCAAGTAAATTAGTAGAATTGAAGCGCTGATTTAGGCAACACTGGTAGGGGGCACCCCCACGAGGTTAGGAGCTAGGGCGTTCAAATTTAGTTATCCGAACTAGATCTTTGGCAAGTTTACAATGGAATTAACCTCGGCGTCCGCTAAATTATGAGAATCTCATCGTTGCTAGCGTAATTAGAATATGCAATTGAATAATGAATACCTAATTGTAATTATTATTTATAATGGATATAACAATGAATTATGTCGAAACACAAACAAATTGAATGCAATGAAATGAAAATTTAAAAATTGTAAATAAATATGTGAAAGTGTTTATTTCATTGATACCTAGTTTACAATAATTTCATGGAATTCACAAACTTCAAAGCAACGACACTACAGCCTACAGTAGGTTAGTGGTCGTTGCTTCAAAGTAATTGAGTTAAAGCTAAAAACAATTCAAATTTTTTCCTCTAGGACAAAGATACAAATCTTAAGCTAAGGTCATTGCAATAAAACATTTCACGATCAGTAATAAAAAAAAAATATATCCCGAAATAAATAAATATACAGGCACTTTAAAAAAATATAAATATTTTATTCACTGTAAAGTTCGGAAAGGTTGTAAAATATTTTATGAGCATGCGACCGCTTTCGACTGGCCAGTTTCCATAAATAGTTATCACTGTACCTGCATTCGATATTTGAATTCGGAATGTCATCTATTGCAGTTTGCTTTTAAGTGAAAAATACATCGACACTGCTTCTAGCAGCTAGCAGCGAATTTCGAACTTTTTTTTATATTGGTAGATACATTTGCTTAGCCCAAATTCGTAATGGTATCGAGATAAAATATAAATGATTTATACGCTGGTTTAAATGGCTCATTGAGCTAGTCCAGAGCGTGTTTCCTGTTATTAAAAAAATGAATTCATACGACCTGGTATTTTTTAACTGTTTGGGGCTAGATGGCGCTGTATGAAGGTCAGTGGATATTTATTTATATTTAAATAAGACATTATTAACTTTGAGTTGTATTTTATTTATTATAATGCGATAAAGTACGATACTACAAAATTAACCTGTTGCCTACATTTAATACACGTACAAGTAATAATTCACGTTATATTCTGACGATATAAAGTACAAAGAAACCGTAGGTAGCCATTGTTGAATTTATTTATAAATCTAAATCGCAATAGAAGTGATTTCTCGACTTAGTGAATGTAATACATAATATTGCTAGATATTACATTACATTTTATCACTGAGAAACGTGAACACGTGTTAGTAGATGTGTTATACTCAAAAAGCTTGTACATGAATATTTGACCCAACAATTACATTTGAGTCACCATTTATCCATAACAAGCATGTAACTATTCAAAACATATTATTATGAAGCAGATACATTTCAGTATCGAGTAAACAGCTTGCAATGCAATACAATACCTTGAAGGGCATAAGGGCTACGGTGATTGGACCATAACCCATTACACAATTTCATCATCAGCTCATTAAACGTCCCCACCGAGGGGCACGAGCCTACCCGTATAGGGTGATTAGGCCTTAGTTGCCACGCGGGCCCAGTGCGGGTTGGACGATTTCACACAACCTTTGAATCTCTTCGCAGGCGTGCATGAAGGTTTCCTCACGGTCTTTTCCTTAACCGTAAGAGCGTTGGATAACGAACATATAATTTCGAAAATTTGAAAACACATTGGTACGTGGTGGAATTTGAACCTCAGCCCTACGTTAGAGCCACCGACGCTCACACAATTTCAACATTTACACAGGTCTAAAAACGGTTAGCGCCAGAAGGCCAGTCACTAGACGTATTGATCATTGAAAGGTTCTGATTTTGAAATTCTTAACAGAACCAAAAGGGTACTCGTTTTTGGCCGACGCATTACTTACCGATTGCACGCACTTAAGGTATCTTAGCTAGGTAACCGGCTAATTAGATATCACGATAACCGGTCACCCGTATAATATGTTGTCTTTTTCTTAAATGTAATAGCATTGTTTGCCTACTTATGTTAACCAAATATAAACAATTGGGAAGCAATTATTGATAATACGATAATTTCTATAATAAATACGTCTAGCGACCGGCCATCCTGACGCTAACTAGAAACGTGACCCTCTGGCACGGAATCTTACTTTTCGGGCAATGACGGGATTAAGCATGCCATATCTTACCTTAACTGAGATAAGTCGCACGTAGTCACTTTTATAATATGGTCACGCTGTGGTAATCGATCTTTTGACTACTTATCGATCTATTCTCAACCACAATATGGCATACCAAGTTTATCTCTATGTGATCGTAACAGTTAACATGGTACATTTAAATTGTTAACCCGTAAGAGTAAGCAGTAACGCAGCAATTCAGCTAACTACCCGGAAACAAAATGTTAAATTGCATATTTCTGTCCCAAAGTTTTCCTATCATATTTAGACCGAAGTAAAAGTAACGGCCGAATGCATCGGTGGCGCATTGCACAACAGACGTGACATTGCCTAATTCACCCCACCGCCCCGCAAAAATGTAGGCTGTATGTCCTTCCGCATTCGGGGGCGCGCGCCGAAATGAATTTTAAATGAGCGCAGCATACGATCTAGTTTCGTGTGGCGCGGTGTTCCTTAATGACTGGAAAGCCTAGTGACATTTGGAAAAACAAAAGCATTCCGTTAAAATATCGCGTAGCGTAATAGACTGGTTTTTAACGGTTATTTTGATATTTGCGCAAGCTTTAGTTTAGCTTATAAGGGGTCTTGATCTGTCGTAATAATTAAAACATTTATTCAAGCTAATGAATTCATTATTGTTAGTAACAATAGGAAATTTATAAACTTTGTTAGTTTTAATTTATCTTATATTTACCTATACGCAATTTAAATCTCGCACGGTAGCACTTTATATGTCACAGCAACGATTCAAAGTCAAAGTCAAAAGTCAAAAACATTTATTTCAAATTAGGCTTGCAAAAGCACTTATGAACGTCAAAAAATATACAAAAATATAATAAAAAACGATTGAAATACTAAACTAAAAATATGAGTTTTGATGCTTTGATAAAAAAGCGCTTCAGTGGTTTGGCCTGTTGTTCTTGATTCATTACTGATCAACCATCCTACTAGGTATCCTATTCAAAATGCTGTTGTAGATTATATATTGTTATAAATCAAGTAGGCTTGTTTTTTTTAAGTAACGAAGTGTGCGGTCAGGAGGCTCACCTGATGGTAAGTGATACGCCTTACCATGACATAGCGGCATTGAAGGAAACTGATAAACAGTTATTAATCTCCATCAATGTCGCACTGCGAGACAAAATATGCTAGGTCTCTTATACCCGGTAATTTCACTAGATAACTCAATAACTGCTAACTCGATAGCCTAGCGAATAGCGCGTTTGGCGACTATTCCGCAAGTTATGAAACTTTCGCATTACATAATTGACCGAAATATATCGCTTGAGCCTCACCTCCTGACTGATAGCTATACTAGAGAAGGTTTACACTGGATTATTATAAACTCGAGAATTGATTTTGTCCATCTGTGGACTGCAATACTAATGTGGGGTTATAAAGTGTCTTCATTTGAGTTACATCTTGCCGATCAACAAAGTAAGAGATATATACAGTACCTGCGTCTTGTATCCCTTTTCACCATCGGGATACAAGACTCAGGCGAGCGAACCATCCTTACGTGGTTGACATTCCATATATCCGCACAGCAAAGGAATGGAACTTCTTGCCTCCTTATGTGTTCCCCGATCATTACAACCTGGCCGTCTTCAAGGCAAGAGTGAATAGGCATGATCCATCCTCGGCCGCATCAGCACTTACCATCAGGTGAGATGGCGGTCAAATGTGTCGCAGTAGATGACAAAAATAGAGATTCTGATGAGAAAGGCGGAGGACCGGGATGTCTGGCGCAAAATGGGGGGACCTATGTCCAGCAGTGGACTGCAATAGGTTGAAGAGAGAGAGAGAGAGATTCTGATCATTTGTCACTAACCATTAATAGGTATTCATAGTTAAAGAGATTACTGAAATCTATTTAAATTACGGTACGAAAAGCCCATTTTTTTACAGTCTATGCACACATGTAATCATCGGGGGGCCTGGTGACCCGTCATACAGGTCTTCGAACCTATATGGGCACCAGTCTCCCACGAATGACAAATTGTTACACTATAAATGCTAGATCTGTATTTATTAATGTCATTTGTGGAGAGAAAATAAATGAACTTTTACTGTCATATTTATGCACAAATTGACTATTAACACTAGCCCTAACCACTAGGTTCATCACCAAGTTGGATTTTTATAATAACATCTCATATCTTGTTAAGATCAATAATGTATAAGATATACGGATAAAACAAATTATAAACGTGAAATAAATACTAATGATAATTTGAGAAATAATCCTCTGAATGGACCTGATCAGGTATTAAAAATCAGCTCCGATGTCTTTAGCACTTTGCTCCACTACTTTCCTACCGAGAACTTTCTGTTAGACTGTACCTTTGATTTAATGAACAAACTTTGATCGACGTTGAAAAGGGTAAGAGGTTGTTTGTCGGAAGGTAACGAGCTATTGTTAGAATTTCCCGAAGATGTTTTGTGTTTCAAATAACGCAAGTTTTTTGCCAGTACGAAAACTCTTTAATAAAGAAGGGAAATATTGTTTCTTTTAATAAATCGTGATATATATAAATATAAATACCCACTGACATTCACAAATGAGAGCTATCTAGCAATTTAGGCCAGAAGGTTTTATAATGGGTAATAGACTATTATCTTAGTTAATGCTAAGTATAACAATAATAGGGCTCAATGGTGTGGACTGTCGCCTTCCTACCGGGAGGGCTGGGGTTCAAATCCTGGCACGTACCAATGTGTTTTCGAATTTTCAAAAATATATGTACGTTATCCGACGCTCTTACGGTGAAGGAAAACATCGTGAGGAAACATTCATGCACGCCTGCGAAGAGGTTCGAAGGTTGTGCGTGAAGTCGTCCAACCCGCAATGGGCCCGCGTGGACGACTAAGGCCTAATCACCCCATACGGGTAGGCTCGTGCCCCTCGGTGGAGACGTTTAATGAGCTGATGATGATGATGCATACAAACACCCAACATATAATGTGGTTGTTTTTAAGGTTAAGGCATGTTAAAAAAATGTTTTATCAAAAAGTATTTGAGAAATACAATATTCTTAAGGTAAACATTCAAATACAAGGAAGGTTTCCCGGTGCTTGTTGAGGTGCCCACTCAGGTGACCTTATAATATTACCTTTTTAATTAATGGAACAGTACTTTTCTCACAAAGTATTACAACCGTTGTAGATTTTCACCATAAAATACCCTTCAGGTATTTTACGACACTCAAAAGACTTTAGACTAATAACAAGAAGTTTCTACCTCCCTACCCAAATCCTATCAGATAAAAACATTCCGTTTTCGCTTAAGCTTTGAATTTGCAAAAGTTAAATGACCTTTAGTTTTTCACAAAAAGCGAAAACACCCGAAAAATAATCCAGCAAAACTAACCTCAGCTTACATTTACTTACAAAACTTACAGTTTAAAAAACATTACTTGCAAGTAAGCGATAAATATTAGTGATCCTTATATTATTATTATTTTTTTTTTGCGATCTGTCGTTGTCTTTTTCTTCATGTTGTTTCTAATTGTAGATTGAATTATCCTATCTTCCATTAGTTTATGTATTTGTTTTATTATTTATTAGTTTATTATTATTGTTTAATATTTATTAGTTTATTGTATAATTATTTATGCAGTAATGTGTACTTAGTTTATGTAATATTGTTTTATAACTATGCATTTAGATTAAGTTTTGATTCGTTTTGCACTAGCCCGCTTACCTATAAATATTTTTCTTCTACCTAAAGGTTGCCTGGCAGAAATTGCTACCTTAGCAATAAGGCCGCCTACTTTGTACTTGTCTTTTGTTGTTACTTGTTGTATTGTATTTTTTTCTTATGTGCAATAAAGAATTTTTATCTTATCTTATCTTAGTACAAATAACGTCTTGATTCCGCCTAACTAGACGAAGCGACGGCTCTAAGTACGCCTAAGGGAACCTCGGCTTAGCTGCTCGGAAACAATACCCATGAGACGGTACGCGTTGTGTAGTGTACCAACATACCTGGAGAATCCATTTATATAAGTTATGTGGCGATTAGTCGATAAGTGTTTATTGCTCATGCTTGATTTGTAAAGAGTAATTACTGAGTTTCTTGCTGGATTCTTCTTTGTTGAAAACTACACTCCAAAGTGATAGATTGTAATTTACATTCATTAGCTGTGTTTATATTAGTTTAAAATTGAGTTCATAACTTAAATGACTGAATTGAATTTAGGTTCGCGACAAAGGTCAAGAAAAGTATATTATGGGATTAAAAAAAAACTATTTTCAGTCAGATTGCATGATATACAATTGAGGCATACTTAGCGGTTAAACAACCGGTAGTTTTATTTGTACTTTTCGATATGCTGAGTATTGTTTGGCGTGTACTCGTAAATGCAATAATATATTCCGTGTACTAATCTAGTACTAAATACCTCTTAACAAAGTTATTCTGACTTACAGTTTTAACAGCAAAGTCAAAGGTTTCCGATGTTTATTGCCAGCAATCCGAAATGGAGTAATCAATGTTGTTTGTGTCAAACATATACGAGAGCATTTCTCTTTGCATGTACGAAACGCTTTGGCGTAACTACTGGCAGAACAACGTGAGACCGTTTACCAGCTAAGTCACGTGAAAATGGCAGCCAAGGCTAGGATTTAACATGACTTGTGTTAATTGAATATTATGTATAATTGTAGTTTTAGTCTTTGTAAGTAATTTCATTAATTTATTTATTTATTTTAGGATTAATACTGGATTCATACATGTACTTTTGAGTAACTACATATTATGTCATACATCTTTAGGTAATTGTAAGGAGCAATACTACCTACGTCCTGAAATTCAAATAACAAAAAAAAACATCAAGATCGGTTTGTAAACGACAAAGATAAAAAACTATATTATATGGTCGAAATGAGCAACCTCTTTTTTTGAAGTCGGTTAAAAATGCTAAAGTTTGTAAGCGACCATGTAAAATCACTTTTCCCTCTTCAACCTATCACAGTCGACTGTTGGATATAGGCCTCCCCTCCCCCATTTCACCCCAGGTATCCTGGATCTTAGCATTTCTCGTCCAGATTTTACCAGCGACCTTCTACAAGTCATCGGTAATTTTTTTGTCTTAAATAAAAGTAGCCTAAATGTTTCCTTGTTACATCAGCTACATGCCAAGGATGTCCTGACGAAATTGGTCCAGCCATTTTAGAGATTACGGACAGATAAAATAAAAATGTTTTTTGATATATGTATCGTATACTTGTTATTTTAATATAACAAATGGATACTCCAATTTTATGTCCTTGTAAAAGATAACTACAAGTACGTGTATAAACTATAAAACAGTATCAAATATAGTTACTTATTAATATACTTTTACTAAGTTTACAGTTCGCATTAAAGTTTATTTTCCATTTGTCACAGATTGGCGGAGACTACGGCAGTTGCAAGAACAAAGGCACTTATCAACTTTGATAGAAACCGGACGCATAGCACCTGCTACCTGATTAACTTACAGTTTAACTTGATATATCAACTTGTCTCAAAATAAATAACGGAACGTTACAAAATCGGAAGTTTTTATTACTCGCAATAAGAAGTATGATTTATAAAAATTGGAAATTATTTATTGTTAATGAAAACACCTTCATTAATTATTTTTAACTGACTTCAAAACAGGAATACTCAATTCGTCCGTAAAATATATTTTTATGTTTGATACGATGGTTGTTCACTGGATCACAACTGATGGTTGCATCAGTTGTGATCCAGTGAACATTAAATATTTAATTAAATTAATTTAATTAAAAATTAATTAAAAATAACAACATTATGAATCACCACAAAATTTTAGTTGAAATTAAATCCCTTGTTTCAATATATTGGGTCGTCGTGCAAATAACCAAGATCTGTTTTAATTAAGTGTAGATTGTTCACCTAATTGATCTTACGAGTAGTTTCAATGTGAAGTTGTCGAGTACATATTACAAGGCATTTTCGACATTATTGTGTATTACTAAACCTCGAAGACGCATTTTAGTCCTTTTCTAATTACATAGGCGGTGTTTTCGTTTGAAATAGAAAATTAATTTATTTCGAGCCCGGAATTTTATTCAAATAACCTTTTTCGTTTTGTATTAGTAGAAATACAGAAAAATAACTGGATGTGTATAATTATTATTATTGTTAATTATTATTATTTATGGACTGACTTGTTGAATATTAGCAAATATTTCCACTTACCATCGGATAAGTGTACTACTTTTTTGCTTTCTTTACAAAACACTAAATGAAAACAGTTCCCGCGAGACACACACAAAAAGATCCACACCTATTCCTATTTTCAATGTATGGTATAAACTACGACAGTACTTAAAGTTAAACTTAAGTTTCGAAACTGCAAATGAGCCCAATGAGATGGCGAGCCTTGGAGAACTAATTGCGCGTATTTACAGGGCCTTTGGAAATTCATTGGAGTTGCAAATTTGGCAATCTTACTGTTAGCACGAAATCTTATTCGGATGCAAATCGCCTGCGGGGTCTTACTATTTAATTACCATAATAACAATTACGAATCACTAGTTGAATTGCTGTTTGGAATAATTGTTGGGACAGCTGCTATTACACTACACCAAAGGTTCCAGGTTCGATGTCGGAGTAATATTTTTTTAATTTACAATGATTGTTAAATGCGGGATATCGACGTTCAGTAGTGAACTGCGATAGGTTGAAACACAATGTCTGTTATTACCGTTTAATCGAAAATGTTACGCAGGTCATCAAAATAAAATACAAAACAACTAGCATTAGTGTGTTACTATTAAGAGATGAACGCCAAAACATCAAGCATATCATTGCAGTGTTACCGAACATTTTACCTAAAACTTATCGCTTAAAAACACCTGATTGCTAATTAATAATAAAAGTACAATAATTAACTATACTAATGATGTTAAAAAAAATATTTAGCCATAGTTCGCTCACACAAATTGCTTGAAAGATACTGGAAAACGTATGAATAAGATCGTAAGACAATTATTAAATAGGATTAATAATGATAAGCGTAGCGTATGTACAAACACACGGACAACTTGTTTAAAGTGAATGGTAGCTGATGGTTATTGATTGCTACAGATCGATTAGAAAAAAGTTATTACGAGGCCTTCATTTACTAATATTAGATTACATTTTTATATGGCTATAAATACTCAAACCCTATTTCAGAACAAAATTATTGTCATACTAGGTAACTCGGTACTGAGTCGTCTAGGTAGGTACCACCGCTATGCCAGATATTGATATAGGAGTATTATGCACTTTTGTGTTTCGGAATGAGGGCACTATTATGTAGCTAGTAAAATTATCGAGTATAAGAGACGCTTCATCTGTCTTATCAGGTGACGGGCGCAGTGCGGCATTGATGGAGGATAATAACTGTCCATCAGTTGTTGGTCTCCTTCAATGATATGGTCAGGCGTGTCACTTACCATCAGGTGATCATTCAGACTGTGCTGGTACACATATAACAGAAAAAAAGGAACATAATGTCAGAACATACTCAATGACATAAAATGATAATAGAATCACAGTTTCTTTCTCGCAAGGTCGAAACTAATGTTTCATCAAAACCATTATTACTTTTGATTAGACAACCGAACATTCCATAGCCCAAGAGTCGTTGCAGATCAAGGCGTAAACGCGTCGAAACTATTTAGCGAGACTAGTCTCCATCAAAGGTTCCTTTACTCAGCAATGACAGTAAATTGTTGGAGGGTAATGAAACAAAGACGCCCCCTAGGGAGGCATAACTCGACCCCCAGCCGCGGGCTTAATCGGAAGTGAAACGGAGGACACGGGAACGAAGCGTGAGAAATTTATTCCTACGGAGCTGTTTAATAATTTAAACTTACGCCGCGCTGAGACTTGGCTTCTTTTGAGGAGGAAAAAAGTTTATTTGTCAACAAAGACTTTTTTGACAAAGACTGCGAATTGATTACGAAAACAAGATACAATACAAAAATGGGGATGACAATATTGTCAATATAAAATAAAAAATGTGATAGATTAATATTTATAACTAGTTGTTCCCCGCGGTTTTACTCGCGTTATAAGATTATATTTTTTCCAGTAAAACAACCTAAATACGTTAAGACACGGCCGGTGGTAAAACGTTGCTTTATTTTTTAAAAATAAATATTATTGTCGAAAATAGGTTTTTTTATCACATAAACTATTTGCCAAAAGAACCGTTTCAGAGTTTACCAGGAACAAATAGACAGACAGAAAGACAAAAATTGACAAGAGTGTTATATCAATATTATAAACAGATACTCCAATTTCTTTTCTGTAATATATTTTATAAGTAAACAATGTGGTTTACTTAATAATAATTATATTGTCTGCACATGACAGATGCGAAGTTGAAGGAAACCAATAACAATAGAAAGTAATTATAATTGCGTTCACTGCTTGGCGTCCGAGAGATATATTTGAAACCCAGACCAAGGTCCTCGCGATACAAAACGGACGAGATTCTAGCGACTAACTAGCACGCACTAAATTCAACCGAATCTATGTTGACATAGTAATTTCACTATAGGGCCCTGCACAAATTCGTTGTTTGTAGTAGCTCATTAGTTATATTTTTGTTGTTTATACTCGTATAATATGTATTTGTATTATTTTTAAACTGCCATGCTTATATTAAGGAGCACCGAAACTTTCTAGAATCTATTTTTCCCTCAGAAGTACTATATGGACTTATAAAAACAAGAAGGTAAAAAATGTTTTATCCAGGTAATTAAGTCTCCTTAACAAACACTGGACGTCTCTTTAATATGACAAGGAATAGTCACACGTGAAGCACTATTGTAAATACATAAATATTGTACATAAAAATACCCAGACCAATACAAACAAACATATTCATCACACAAATGTTTTTACTGTACGGGGATCGAACCCGAAACCCTTAGTATAGTAGCTGCCGTCTCAACCATTACACCAGATGGGTCTTTGTACAACGAAACCGTCCAGTCATCGAGTAACCATCAATGCATGGTAATACAAGTCGTTATAGACCGTAACAGTGGACTAGTGCGATGAGTCGATAAATATCGATCGGTGTTGACACCGACCCTGTAGTAGTGATGTCGCACTATCGATAGTGGCCCTCAAAAATCAGAATATCGATACTATAGCTCAAATCAAATTAAGGTTATAACTTGTAATACTTTCGATACAATATTTGTTAGTGACGAGTTAACTATCGATACACTTGATTTCATTGAATGTTTCTTAGTTTTCAATTTTCATTTCCATTTTCAGTTTTGGTTTAAACAGCTTTACTGCTTAAGAAAGAATGGAATATCAATGAATTTCCAACAATAGTATCGAATATTTTGTTTATAGTATTGGTTGTATTTCATTTAGGAGGGACAATAATATGGATTGTATACTATATTCTATTGCTATATTATTATATTTTATTGCTAGTATTTTCTCCGTGTTACCAATTCTAATAAAATTTAGTATAATTTTGCGTTGGTGGCTCAGTGGTGTGATACGCTCTTACAGTGAAGCAAAATATCGTGAGGAAACCTGCGTATACTTGTACCTATAAAAAGATTCGAAGGTTGTGCGTGAAGTTCGCCAATCCGTATTAGGCCCACGTGGACGACTAAGGCCTATTCACCTGTGCGCGAAGTCGGCTAAACCACACTAGGCCCGCGTGGACGACTAAGACACCCTTACGGGTAAGCTCGTGCCCCTCAGTGGGGACGTATAATGAGTTTCTGATGATGATAACCAATACTTATTTTTTTTTTATTTATTCAACAACAACAACATGGAGTTATAAATACATATGCACTTACAATCTAAATTCACAAAATAGATTATTATATGTAAATACAACTAACTACTATTTATAGTATCGATTGTATCGACACCATCGATAGTCTATTGATGATATTGAATTGAATCCATCGAAAGACTATCGATAGTCGCCTGTTGATCGGCATCACTACCCGGTAGTGGGTAATGACATCATACGTACAATTGAATGAACTCGTAAAGGTACATAATGGCCTATGTGGTGTAGTTCGTTGAGACGTTGGCTTTTACACCGTGGGTAACGGGTTCGATCCCCGGTCTGTACCCATGTTTGTGTGAACATGTCTGTTTGTATTGGTCTGGATGTTTTCTATGTATGTATTTACAAAAAATATATAAGTATGTTGATCCGTTGTTTAGTACCCATATTACAGGCTCATGCTTACTTAGTTTGGGGCTAGATGGCGCTGTGTGTGTATCAGTGGATTGTAATAACATCAAAGATATACCCTAAAATATTACGGTCGTAATGATATCGTAATGTCATATAAAGTAGTAGGATTAAGGCATTGAACTTTTAAACGGTCGCTAGTTCATAAAAGGCGATAAAAAAACATTTCGTATGATGTTTCCCAGTATGAAAATTGAAGACTGAAGTACCTGATTGTTTGCAGGATAGGCGCCAGGAGGGGGTCATAGTAGTAGTTAAGAACTTACAAAGTATTTTGTTAATGTACGTTAGTATAGTGCTTAAAAATACCTCAGGGGGGCCCATGACCCTCCCCCCTGGATCCGCCGTTGATTGTTTGTACGCATAATGAAAGTCTTAGTCTTTTCCAGTTTCGTTAAGACACCGAAGGCTGAAAGAATTATCTGAAAAGAAGGAAATCAGTGCTTCGGAGGGCACTTTAAATCATTTTGTCACGATTACTAAAGTAGTATTGTAGTCATTAATACATTGGATCCGCGTGGTGTATTTCGGACCAATTTCCCCATAGCTATATTGTGCTTCATTGAATGACAACAAAACAAGGTTTTAACAAAATAAAATTTTAATCTCCTTTGAATCATGGAATCTAGTTAATGCCTAAATATGTCATTTCAAACTTCACAAATAGTTAGCACACTATTTGTAACAAATAGCGTATCTCTTCAACCTATCGCAGTCCACTGCTGGACATAGGTCTCCACCATAAATAGCGTATGCTGCTAATTAATTGTAAAATGAAGCGTAGCGCCCTAATTCTAAATTTATGGTAAAATCAACAACACCGTGTGACTAATTAGTGAATAATTTATTATTGTTCCACTAAAATATGGTTTGACAAATTAGCATGCTCATATTAAATGCGTATATCCAATCAACCCGCAATACTGGAGTTTTGTGGGTTTGCTTACGAATAATTGACGGTGCTTTAATTAATCGTTGTTAATTATGGATGCATCACAGTTATCCGTTCATTGAGGGGAATAATTTATTTTCATTGGCCGTGTTGAGTGTTTAATCAGACAATTTTGTAATTATTTTATTGAAATTAAATCTTAAATTAACTTAAAACCCTACAATGCTTTAATTTATAAATATGTTTCATAGGTTTGTTTGAATTTATTCTATGATATAGGGTAGACTTCAATCTTTAAATAAAAAAAAGAAAAATTGGTAAATAATTGTAAGAAATATTTTTTTACAGTTATTTTTTCAATTTAAATATTCTACCATAGGTTCAAGAAACTCGTGTCGTTACTTAATTATAACAACTCTACTTTGGGGTTGAGAGGAAACCAAAATTCAAAATAAATAAATCCACTCTGGACCCTCAAGGGCCGAGGTCGGACTATGTTTGGGGGTCTAGTAGACACTTAATTTCTGGGTGGCCGATGGTCTAAATCTGGGAAAAACCGTCACTTTTATGTGACGGTTTTTCCCACATACGGACGGACTTACAAGAGACAGGTGTTCATCAGACGTAAATGATAATATCTTTAAACGTCTAAAAATCCATTCCAAACTTTAATAGGGACTTAGTAATAGGGATATTGATTCACAGATTAATTGAGATTCGTTTTTGATCCATAATGACTTCTTTTCGATAATTTCCATTTGACTTCAAAAAAGTTTGACGTCTTGGATTATAAACTCACGCATTTTCGGTACATTTTGGTAAAATAAAAAGATCCTTTACGTTTGATAGTGAGAGGTATTATGTTTCATAATAAATTACGACCATTTCGTGTAATTGTCCAGACGTCGGCTGCTACACAAAGGGTTCCGGGTTCTATCTCCGGGCATTACAAACATTTGTGTGCATGAACATGTCTGTTTGTAATGGTCTTTGTGTTTACTATGTATAAAATGTATTTACAAAAAAATATATATAAGTATGTTTATCCGTTGTTTAGTACACATACAGGTTTCACGCTTAACTTGGGGCTAGGTGGAGCTGTGTGAATAGCAGTGGCTATTTATTATTATTTTTTATAATTACCGTGTCTGATTTTATTCCTAACCCAATCAACATTGGTTTTTTCTCGCAAAAATGCACAATGGATACAGTCCGCCAAAGTGGTCCTCTCTCGCTCAAGGGCCTAAGTCAAGCAGCCACAAGGGTCATCTTATCGATGGGTGTGAATTTTCAAAGACCAACATTCCTGAGAGCTTCATTGAAACGAGTTCGTATAATATAAACCGGTGCTTGTACAAAATCAATAAGTTATAAGCTGATTTGTCTCAGAAATGTCGTTTTGACTGGATTCAAAGGTATATTTCAAAGTTAAGAGCAAGTAATTTTGTTCTTCAGTCGTTTGGTTTCTCAGATTTATGACGGCATAAGACGCTTAAGTTTTGTACTCTGTGTAATGATAATAATAGATCTTAGCAACAATTTGAGCAAGGAGCTTATACTTAACAAACTTAGGGTAAGTAGCAACAGATCAATAAACTTATATACTTTTGTGAATGCTTATGTATATACCACCCAAACTTTTTACTGGGGATCGAACCTGGATGCCTTGGTGTAAGATTTGATCTCTTAACCGTTATTAGACGTCCCATATTATACCTTTTTCTAATAATGTTTAACAAACCAACATTAATATTCATGTATACAAAATGTTCTAGCTATATGGGTCTGAACCCAGCATTATCTGTGTAGCTAACGATCGTCAAAACATACCTTATTTTATAAATTAAAATGATTAAAGTGCATGACTGGCGCACTTATTACAAAAAGATAATTAAAGGTCAACCACTCAACAGTACAGTCCAACTCACCCCTATCAAAAGAATTACAAAAGTACGCCGAAAATCACCCAAGTACGCTGAACGAATACGAAATAATAATAAAATACGGAATGAAAAATACGCGAGGAACCGTGTAGCACAAATTAAAACGACGTAGCGACAACTCGCAACTGTTTCAACTTAAAAAATGCTAACCAAATAAATGAGTTCATATTTAAGTTTTAAATTAAGGGACTTTCATCAAGGATAACTTTTCCTGCCAGTATTCCTGAAACCATTAAGTCTGATAGTTATTTTCGTCTGTTGCGATTAAAAGGTTCAACTTATTTTTGTTGTGGAATAACTTTTGTTTTTATAATGATTAGCTTCAGCTCTAAACAATGCAATCGGGTCTTCCTCACAGTTACAGTTTATATATTATTCGAATAAATGTGAATAATTGTATTATATACGAGATTTTATCTTTAATTTTGTTTCAAAACCTAACCTACCTTAATATTATACAATCATGTATACACATACATGATTAGAGATACTAGGATTATTAGGAAGTATTAAAGTATTTACATACTGAAATTACTAATAATATTCATAAGAGTAACACGTTAAGCGAAATCGCAAAAGAGTTGTAATTCGTTTTAAAAAACCTGTGTTTATAAGTGGCTTCCTCGATTGTCAACTTGCGATAGTTTCACTTTCGGTAGAGGAAGGAGCTGGATAAGAAAGGCGACCGGAATATCTGGCACACAACGGGGGACAACTGTGAATGTGATCAGCGGCAACTTGTCGAAACTTTTTGCCACGTGCGACAAAATTGTGGAATCAGTTCCCAACTGAAAATTCCCTGGGCGATACCTTGCGAGTTTCAAGAAGAGAGCGTATTCTAACTTAACTGGCAACATATTTCTTTCATGATGATGGCTATTAAGAGGGGGGATGATGCATCCTAAACAAACTCATTGCATTGGAGAGACAAAGCCAAAAAGAGGCCCACTCCCTGGTCCATCCACCTCAACATCTGCACCTTAAAGAAGTGCATCGGTGGTGGCCCACATCGCTAAATGTATTAATTTTAAGTTCTAATTGTAATAATGAAGAGTAAGACTTAAATAATGTAAGAGTTATTGCTACTATTATTATATAAAACAGAGAGAGAGAGTATTTATGATGTTATTTATTCCCTTAATTTTATATTATTCACCCCCCTACTTTACCTAATGTAAATATTTAGTTATTTTAATTCTGACTGTTATCCCATTCCCCCTTAACCAATTCTTTTGCCATGCGCGGAGCACAATAATAATAATATTAAATTACAAAATAATCTTAAACTAAAGATTACGGACCATGAGTCTGTAGATGTAATTTTATTAAAAAAAAAACATATTTCTTTCTGGTATTGTAAGTGTACATGGGCTACGGCGTCATTTACCATCAGATGAGTCTGCTCGTTTACCCGCTGTTACGGACTTTTTGGTTTAGACTGGCCAGTAAGACTATGACTACAATTCGACGAACAAAATAGACTGACGATTCGACTGACTACAACAGAGGACTGCTGACCTATGTATTATTTCTAATATAATAAAAGACCAAGATCGCAGTCCATGTTTTCTTTACATACACAAACTTACGAGATACACAATCTCACTCAAAAAGTGTCCGCGATTAAAGTCTGCCCATCGCGTCAGTTCGTCAGAACTTTCATTATCTCTTTTTTCGCTACTTGTCATAGTGACATAGTAGTATGCTCGTGCTTTTGATTTTGTACCCTTTTAATAACGCTTTAAGATCAAAATTTAAATGAATTTCATGTCATAAATATAACAATAAATCAACGTATGACAAGCGGCTCGGACCTTTTCGATTGATATTTTTTCGTGATTCTGCATCTGCAGCTACGAGTAGTTTATTGTTTATCTGAGCCGATATCCTCCAAGAAATAGAGGAAATTTTTAAACACACATTTTATGTCCCATTTTATATAAACTGATGTTAGTTTATTGGCAACTACAATTGGCACATTCGCGATCGTAATACACAAATTAGCATACGCCCGAAAAGCTGAAAGCCTGTCGTCTTTGGTGTTATAATCTTCTTAAAGCAAGCTGTTGGTTTACCTAATTAAATTTCTTTATTGGAGTCAACGAAGCCCAATAGGTGCGGGATTAGCGCTGAGGGGAGTCTCCATTGGTCCATTGTAACTGTGTCGGCCCGCAAGGTCGGTACTGTTAGTGTACTGTATTTGGATGTTATGATACATATATAAATTTTAATGTGAAAGTGTGTCTGTTTGTCCGTCTTTCACAGCACAATGGAACAATGAATTGTGGCGATTTTTTAAGTGGAGATATTTGAAGGGATCTAAAGATTGACATAGGATAATTTAAGTCTAATCATAACCAAAAATGGAGGGTGGAAGTTTGCAATTTGTGACTAGGCCTGTGAGGTGAAATGACTTCAGCACAGTTGTAATTTTTTTGTTAATCGTACTATACGCGCATTATTACTTACTTATATGTATTACAAGCGTCGGTGGCTCAATGGTGTGAACTGTTGCACAGTCGACAGTTCAGTTCAAATCCCGCCACGTTGCCGTGCGTTTTCGATTTTCGTACTTATATGTACGTTATCCGACGCTCTTACGGTGAAGGAAATCATCGTGAGGAAACCTACGCACGCCTGCGAAGAGATTCAAAGGTTGTGCGTGAGTCGGCAATCCGCATTGGACCAGCTTGGACGACTAAGGCTTAATCACCCTTTTTGATATCGAGAAAATTTTTCACCGGTTTCTACACATCCTGAACGTTTCATTATTATTTGTTAATGAAAACTAAATTCTCATTCTTATGTACAATTTTTGTAAAAAGGTTTTAAAAAGCATGGACAGGGCATCTTAAATTATATATCAATCAGTTGACCGTAAATCGTAATATAATGGTGTGGCCGGCGAGAGTTGACGAACGCTGTTACTGTTTACTGTGGTTAAATTAACCATGACACAAGCTTATTGTTAAAATTGAGCCTAAACTGTGAATGTCGATATATAATAAAAAATCCCAGCAGTTCCTAGTTTAAGAAATATTATATAGTTCGCTTATATCGACCGAAGTACACACACACATATATATATATATATATATATATATATATATATATATATATATATATATATATATATATATATATATATATAATATATATATATATTATATTATATAATTATATCTAATTATATAAGATTGTATGTAGTGTGTATTTATTTTTGTGATTATACGTACATTTGTTTACTCCAAATCATACCTATATTCTACATCCAAAGGTTGCTTCGAAAGATTGCCATGAGCAATTAGGCCGGTCATTGTACTTTTTTCTTATTGTATAGTAACGTTTATTTTATGTGTACATTATAGAATAAAAAAAAAATTGAGTCGACAACTTCCTTCAACGAAACATATTTTACTTCCTTCCAACTTGATAAATTATATGACCAACTGGATTTAAATGTTTATATCTATAAAACTTAAAAATATTTCTCTTCTTAGTGAACTTTTTATTTTCCACAGTCATATATCATTTTGGTGCTAATAAGATTAAAAGGAACAAAGTATGTTATAAGCTTAAGATTTCGCATCAATTAGCCACACTTAACCATAGGATATAAAGTCAAAGTGTGTGTACACACATAAGTCGTGTAGGGGTAAAAAAACTCGAATCGATTTTAATATCACGGCCATTGTGACTATGCTCGATCGAACTCTCGGTTCAATGACTGAACATAAGCTGTTATGATTTACTGAATGAAGGAAACATGTGGGTTTAATTGCTTATTAATATGTTTATATTGTTTAAAAAAGATGAGAGTCGAGATATTTATACACAAATGGAGACCTAACCCTGCAAAAGATAAAGTAGAACATTAATTATAGATTTTCCGACTAAATTAAAGATAGTTTTAATGACAAGTTACTTTTTTCATATGACCTAAGGAATTACGAATATATCAATGTGTCGAAGATAATTATAAATTATCTTGACTTCCTGCAGCGTCCTAAGCCGAAGTCACTCTGGGACGCCTTATCACATTCAATGCCGCTCTGTCATGGTCAGGCGTATCATTGCCCGGTGAAGCTGTAAAGGCCATCTGCAACCAACAGCAATGGTCAGTTCGAAAAAAAAATTGTCAGGCGGATCACTTTCCATCCTTAATGTCCTGTTCACCTCGTAAAATAAAAAAGTAGCTATGTGTAGTCTTATTTAAACAGGTAATAATAAGCATATGTCGGGTAGTCTCGGGATGCTTGTCCGAACATGTTCGCATTGAAGTGCTAATTGAATTGACTACATCAGGTGCATTGGCATTTCATCACGAATATCGAGTGCTTAATCGAACGAACGCTTAAGCGATGACGAGATGGTTTACATTTTGCACACAGCAGAAATGATGCGATATACACTACCTGTGATAAAATAAGATGATGGACAGATGGCCTGAGGAAAGTTGCGGGTGGCCGTTGGATGCAGATAGCTTCTGACCGTTATAAGAGGAAGTTATAAGGGGAGCCCTATGTTCAGCAGTGGCCGTCATGTGGCTGATAAGATGATGAGGACACTTCCTATATACGTTTGTTTATTGTTTATCCAAGTAACTCACGAAGTATAAAAATATGCTAAGAATTTTTACTGTGTGTTTTTAATGTATAAAAACTAACTGAGTTTCTTAACGGATTTTTCTCAGCTTAAGGTCCGAATAGCTCGGTTGATAAAATTCGGACTTATCGTAATCTTGAAAAAATTATCGAAAAATAACACCAACATACGCTACTCAGTATTTGTATAGAACGCCTAATACAGAACTAATAAGCAATCTTCAATGGCTTAAGCAACTTGCCCAGATATCGGTGCACGTACCCGATCCGTTTGTGTATTCCCTTCATGCCGCCCCCGAGCAGCCCATTAACCGGCCGGTTATCAATAACTTGTAGTGGAGTGTCGAAATAGCCCCCTGAAGTATTGAGCTCAATTCTGCCGTACACTAGCTAGAACGCCAATAACTGACAAGCACATTTTTTCGATACAAAACTAATAAAACCCTTTACGGAATACAACTTCAGTTAGGTATCTCTTATATTGCAATTTATCATGTAAAACATAACTACTGTTGTGTATAATTGCGCATAATTTAAATTACTTATCAACTGAACTAATAATTGCAGTTTGATAATGATAAATATCCACTAGCTTTGCCCGCAGCTTCACTCCCATAAATTGGAGTAACATGGTTACGTAGATGAGATTTCGTAACAGAATATATGTAATTTTTAATAATAATGTATGCGATGTTATAAATGACTAGAAGTTATGTGACCTTCTATAAACTATGTAAAAAATCCCAACAATTCGTTCTCCTCTGGCCGTGCATGTGTACGGACAAACATACTTTCACATTTATATTACAGTATTATTATTCATTTCCTACTGCCATAAATCCTACTTATACGAGTATCCTTATAATATCTACTGAACCCTTCACTCCGAAGCGACTAAGCGTGGTATTGTCGTCAAATCCGGCTCAAAGGACCAACACGCGGTCTCGCCACACACAAAGGCATCTAGATCTTATCTGATAACTCGAATTCAGTGCGAAATTCGACGAAAGCTAGACACAATCACACAACGTCGGTGGCTCATTGGTGTGGACTTTTGCCTTCCGATCTGGAGGGTGCTGGTTCTAATCCCACTGCAGGAATAAGGCCTTTCCACACAGCGTATCCATGGGGCGAGTGGGCTGCAACCCACCACGCGGGCTTAATGCGGATTGGTGGATATTATCGACTACCATTTTATGACGGGGGAAATTTCATAAATTATCGTGACAATGGGCGTTAATATCAGCCACCACTTACACAACAATATGGCAGTTTTAACGTTTTAAAAACGTTAGCCGTTAGAATGATCTCAGCTTAAGACTCTAGCCAGGACTGACGACTTAACGTGCCCACGCATGGAAACATATTTCAGTTGTGAAGTGAGGAGTGATGCACTTAAACTATGCGATACACATTTTTAAAAATCTATTTTGCTAATACGGTCATTACAAAAGAACATAACATAGAAACAAATGACATACGAAACAGTGCCGCAACTTGACTTCTAGGTTGTGATATTACATATAACAACGAAGCTACGAGTATCAATATTGCGGCAGTAAGCGAAAAGTTAGTAAGCTAATATTATTAAGCCGCTTAGCTTCAGAGTGTGGATACTTAGGATACTTGCCTGTATCCAATGATGTAAACAAGTATGGATTCGTGATATGCTCATAAAACAATCGAAAATAGTGTTCTAAATGCAGTGACAGCATACATACACATATTTTGAATTTCGAACACATTAACCTAAACAAAAAAAAACAAACTGTACTCTCTTCGGTGGTTCGTTTTTGAGGCACAGATGGCGTATCTACCCTTAATACAGAATATCATTGCCTGTACCGGTAACTTCAGATATTGGAAACTGAAAGGTATCGTAATTGAATTGGAGGGGAGACCTCTGGGCAAGGGTAGTGTTAGACGTCCTATGGCGTGGTGTTCAGATGACTTGCGAAGTTGCGGGTTGCTCAGGATCAAAATGGTTGGCGCTCTTTAGGGGAGACCTATGTTCAGCAGTGGATGAAAAGTATCTGATTCACAAAGTTTAATAAGGTCAAATTAGACTTGAGTTGTATGTTTCGTATTGTTTGTATGAAGCTAATAAGAAGGAGTCTTTATCCAAATTATTAAACTTCCCTTTATAAATATTTGGCATTATATTTTATTACCAAAACTACATAATTAGCGCTAAAGCGGAATTATTTGACATCCATGTAGTGTAATAATCGAGAAGTCAGCTTCTTCGCCGATGGTCAAAGATAGGATCGCATGAAAATTTGCTTCTAAGTGTAGCAAAGTTTATATATGTATAAATATGTATTTAAACTATATGTTAAACTTTTTGTGTGGCTTTATTGCACCTAAATGACAACTTTAATCTGTTTTCTTTACCTCCATACTAAGCTTGCCTGGGAGAAATTGCTTTGTACAATAAGGTGGCCTTTGTACACACTAAATATTTATGTACTTTCATAACGTATTTAAAATTTACTGTTAACATTGCAATTAGGAACATCATAATCAGCTCATTACACGTCCCCACCGAGGGGCACGAGCCTACCCGTATAGGGTGTATATGCCTTAGTCGTCCACGCGGGCCCAGTGCGGGTTGGACGACTTCACGCACAACCGTTGAATCTCATCGCAGGCGTGCGCAGGTTTCCTCACGATGTTTTCCTGCACCGTAAGAGCGTCGGATAACGTACATATATTTTCGAAAACTCGAAAACACATTGGTATATGGCGGGATTTGAACCTCAGCCCTCCCGGTAGGAGGGTGACAGTCCACACCATTGAGCCACCGACAATCTAATGAGGAACACGACAAGTAAATAAAGCTGGCCAGTGTACGCACGGTAAAACATATCCATTTTACAAAACATATTCCAAGCTCTGCAACAAATCATCGCAATGCGAACAATTAGACATGGTAAGCGAAACGATATTATATTAGTCAAAGGGAAATTCAGCTACGTACATCCAGAACGACAAACTATATTCATTCAGGCAGTTACTCTAGTTTCTCGTGGATAAACTTTTGCTTCCCGTCAGCGGCGAGCGATCGAGTCCAATTGGAATATTTATGGGAATGGTACAAACAACTCGTACTTTATTAAAAAAACTCTTTGATTTCTCATTATAAAGTGAACCTGGGGCAGTAAGTTATTCATTTGCAGAAATTTGAAGACCCATGAGTTGTAAAAGTGGCCTTTACTAAGTTTTACTAAGGGTTCTCAGGTCCATCCTCAGGCATTACAAACATTTGTGTACTTTAAGATGCCCGTTTATATTAGTCTAGGTGTTTATATGTATTTATTAAAAGATTTAAGTATGATTATCCGTTGATTAGTTCCTATATAACAGGCTATTTGCTTAGTTTGGGCTAAATGATACTTTGTGAATATCAGTTAGTATTTGTTACGGATAATGAGTAACTTCTCTTTATTTATGTCGAAGGGGTCATATTGTATCTTGCGTTAAATGTAAAGAGCACTGCAGGCATATGGCCGATATTATTTAGAGTCGTGAGAACATCAGCCAATGAAGACAATACTTATAAATATAAATTATCAGATACGTCTAACTAGTGAAATTACCGCTTATAAGAGACTTAAATGTATTTATATGTATTTGTCTCGGGTGTCGGGCGCAGTGCGGCCGAAAGATGGAGACTAAAATAACTGTTTATCAGTTGAAACCAACTCAATCAATGCCGCTCTGTCATGGTCAGGCGTATCACTTACCATCAGGTGAACGTCCTGACCGTACCGTATACTAAATATATTTTTAATTTTTTTTACAATCTTGCACTGGCCTACGTCTAACGTCTTACTTGATGCCAATCTTTTTTACTATACTCAAGTATATTTTATACAGGAGAGCGGCCCCAAGACTACGTTTGGCTCATAGCCAAATCTACAGAGAAAAATACGGCTCCATCGGAAAGTAAGTACATACTATATACCTACACCTAGAACATGCCTTGAATCGTCAGCCGAAGAGCCACTTTTGCATAGAAATTTTGCTTGAAACATTCAACCTTTTGAATTCATATATGTATAATTATAGCATTTAGTTTCGCCGAGTGCAGCTTGATTTGTGACCCCCATGTAGTACATTTAGCGATGTAAAATTTTTTTTCGTTAAAATGTTGGAGAATTTTTATTTAAATTTTTTGGCTGAACGTTTGAATGATTTAGTCCACTCGTGTACGTTGTGCCAAATAATTACTTTTATTTGTAACAATATGCTTTGACATCATTAACTTATTTGCGTATTTCACGATGCCGCGGTTCCATTAAAATTTATATCGATTATATTAGATTTTGTTCAATATATAAGCTCAAAGAGATTAATTGAGAAAATTAGATAACCATGACAATGATAATAAATTTATCAAAATAGAAATACGAAGTCCTATATATTTATTTAATGACAAATAATGGTATAATGGTTCATTTTATTATAAACGTCGCTCGTTCAAATTGTCTATGATAAAGTTATCCAACATTGCGTCTATACCTTAGAGTAAATAGAGAAACATAATTTATAGTATATATTTCATCAGCATAACAGAATACGTACAACGTTATCTCGAGCTAAATCATAACTCTAACTCGGCGAACCCAAATGCAATTCCGTATTAGTCAGGGTTCGGTGCAGATGGCGTCACGGCTGATAAGACATGTCAGAGATGGAGGCGGTAGTTCGCGGCGCAAACTTAGAAACGATCATTTGTCGTTAGATTGGAAAAATTTACGAGTTGAATGTAGTTATTGATCTGCATCTGTTATGGTGATAACTGCAATCACAATAGTAACTACGAAAATAATTTACAATTACCTAAAGAATGAACGAGTAATAATAGATTTCAGACGAAATTTAAAAAATGGAATATAACATAAGAGACTATATTTTGTGTACTACATACATTACATCATCAGCCTATACCGACCTACTGCAGGACACAGGCCTTCCCGTACAGCACAGCTATCCCCAAAGCTCCCCAGCTTGGATCGTAAAGTGTCGAACCTCAATGAAATAAAACTACTCTTCTTATATCGCTCTGTTTTCCACGAGTTTATGTACGCATTCACGTAAAAGATAAATAAGCATGGACGATTATCTTTGAATGTCCAATTAACAAAAAATTAAATTGGAATTCGAACTTGCAATTTACTCTATATAAAAGGATTGCGAAGGGTCCGAAAACTTAACTATATACTATTTATCCTTTAGTTATGAGCAATAATATCAAATAAACATTTAGAAGGTTCTTAATAACTATAACAAAGAGAAGCCGATGATAATATATTATGACCAAATAACTGCATTCACGAGTAATTTCATAGGAAAGGCCAAATGTATCGTAAACATTATCCTTACTGATTCCAAACCAATTTTCTTGTCAGTAGCTAACCGATGAACGAAGCAAAATGGCGGACAATAAATCATATCCCGACAGGTGACAAAAACCGCACTCGCGTCGATAACAATAATATTGTACTCATACAAATTACTACTTAGGCCGTTCGTATAGCAATCAAAGTAGCTACGATGAGAACAAATGATGACAAGCAAGAACATGTTACATAACAACTAGTGAAATTACTGGGCGTAAGAGCTTACTGTCGTCCCGAGTGACGGACGCAGAGGTGTGTTGACGGAAAATTATTAATGTCAACCTTCTGTCAACAGTACAGGTCCTTCAACGTTGTATCTGGCATGTTTGCCGATGCTCACGTACACGACTTTCATGCAGTACACGCTACATTACAATATGTAAAGCTCAACCACAGACATCAGAATATACATTAGACTGGACAAGCCGCCAAGTTTATAGGCAGTCCCAGTGTCGCAATTTCTTTTCGGTTATTACCTGTGAAAAGTTATTATATTTCTTGGTAAATTTACTGATTCATTACGATGATGGCATGTTACAATTGCATAGGATGGCATTTTGGAAAAAAACGGTAATTTCTTTACATATTGTGTAACTTGACTGCATCTCAAGAAGGTGAAACTGGTAGCCATTTTTTCTTGGTGGGGTTTGCTCGTTGAGCTTACAGTTGTCGCACTTTAAACGCGGCTTGCCCCATCTCTTGTATTGGGAAATCTGTGAGCTCAACATAGGACCAATTGGTCATATTTTCAAATTGTATACATATATATGTATTCTTTCATTTTATTTACGTTAGCTCCTCATTTTAATATAAATATTAATGTGCCTCTTATATGTAATTCAATTGCATAATATAGTCATTTTTGTTATCTATATTCGAAAGAGATATCTGTAGTTATAATTGAATAAACCGTCCTTAATTACTATTTTGTCTTTTTAATTAAAACTGCAAGGTAAGTGCATCTACCGCCAACCCGCATAACATTGTAAAAGCAGCTATGAAAACCGTTTCTGGATAAACTAACGCTCCAACTTTGTAATTATTTCACGCGCAGATGGAGCTGAAATTATTACATTGTGCGCTTTCAAAGCTTCCGTGTTCATTGACCACGCCTGAAATTCAACTAACATTATTCTGTTACATTAAGCAAACAAACTTGTATCGAAAATAATGTTTCAACTGCCATTTACCGGTCATTTTTGTTAAGCGTGACATTTATGCCATTGTGTTAAAGGTCAAATTGGTTTGCGATCTTGGCTCGATAGCGAGGTGCGTGCTGACAGCGGGTAGCGATTAAATTATCAGATAAGGAATCAATACGCCGAGTGGAGGGCAAAGAGACGATACAGGGCTTTTAGATTGATTGTACTCGGTTGAGAGAAGCCCAGACAGTTTTAGATAGTTTTTAGGTCAGAGCAGCCTACATTTCAATATTTATGGCAATATGTTCTTGATGCACTTATTGTTACGTAATGTATACCTATTATATTATATATCGATATCTCAAAGAACCTATTTATAACGTCGATAATTTATTGGAATAAAACATAAGTGAAGGGACAAAGTTATTTGATATAAAATTGCTTCTAATGAGAGATGGACAAACAGACACACTTTCACATTCAGAAACAAAAAAAACTTACAATACTCAATTCTCGACTGTGAAGCATATTTAAAATATCATCATTATTAAAAACGGGAATAATCAATTTTATGTTATGTAACAATAAATAGTTAATAGTTATCAATAGTCTATATATAATTCCTGAATTCATCCCTAAAGTGAGTCCTAAAATCAGACATCAAACCTTATAATTAGTCCTTGCTTCGTTTTAACTAATCAAAATAGTTTTTGCCAATGAAAACTTTTACAATTTCATTGTTCAAAGTCGTGATACTGTTGCAAATTTGACTTCTCTTGATATTTAATGGGAAACGAGTAGACCCTCACTGGGTATAAAATTCAAAAGTTGGCCTATGCTTGCGCAGGGTTCGATCCATAGCAATAAATACGAATGATTTTAAAGTTTTCAGTCAGGGTTTTGTGTTAAGTGTTTGAAACTGCACTTTTACTTTAACGACTATTGTTATTGGTTGAATTGGCGGATCAGCAAGTTGAAGTGGCTGTGGTCCGGTCACGTATGTCATTAATAGTCGTATACCTATAACAATTTTCGTGGACGTACTAAAAATGAGGATTGTCATGAATACATAGGCTACGATGTCATTTTCACAAATATTTTTTGTAAACTAATGTTAGTGTTTTAAACTAAAAATATTATTTAGATTGTTTTCTTTTTGATCATTGCAGTTTTAACAACACAGGCCATGCTCCTTATAATTTTTTTTTCATAAAATAATCTGTGTTGACAGATACCGTCAAATGTCTTAATATTTTATGGTTTTCTATACAAAAACTGGCCGGTTTTTGAGACACTTTAGATGTTAGCGAGGCTCGATCCTTATTTTTTTAAACGTCCATGTCGAGGAGTTTAAAATTCAAAAGTGCTTCTTGGCAAATATAGTGTAGGATGTTTGAAATTTTCATTTATTTTATGTCCAGAAACTTATGAATGTGAGAACAACGAAGCACTTACAAATCAGAACTCTTTCAGATCCCAAATAAATAAAAAAATGGAGCGGTTATTAAGTGCTGGATGAAAAGATAAACTTACGTCCAAAAGAAAGTGAGTGATACGAAATGGCGATCTTCAAGAAGTGAGCGTACTCCCACTTAAAAGGCCGGCAACGCATTTCTTTGCCCTCTCTTAAAATAATATTTTAAGCTTTTTGTATTGGAACATACTCAGCAAACCTTAAAGTAATATTTAATACAATATTTTCAAGCACGTCTCCCAACAACCTGGTGTTGAGCGACGGCGATGTCTTAGATAAAACACGTTTACGTGAAACTACCTATTCTATATTATATATGTGATGATATACGTATGTGTAAAGCTAAAATATATATTCGATTTCTCACAACAAACTTAAGTTAAATACTTCTATGGTAATTCATGAACATATACATTATACACGTACATTAAATATTAACAAATATTAAAGAAGGCTAACATCGTTAATTTGTCTTTTTAAAATTCATGATATGTGTTTAATTATACTATTATTATAATTGAAAAATAATGAATTTCTATGTACCTATAGTATCAAATAATATTTTATTGAACCTAAATATTAATTAGAATATATCATAATTGTGTAATTTATTAAATGTTATGATCGATTTTGTCCATGGTGGTTTGCGGCTTAAGGCCGCTCAAGTCACCCTTTGACTTTGGCAGTAGTCTAGCAAAAGTTAAAGCTTATACCAGCAGTATAATGAAAGCGTCGGTAGCTCAATGGTGTGAACTATTGCCCTCCTACTGGGCTGAGGTTCGAATCCCGCCACGCAAAAATATGTTTACGAATTTTCGAAAATATATGTACGTTATCCGACGCTCTTACGGTGAAGGAAATCATCATTACGGAACTTGCGGACGCCTGCGAAGAGATTCAAAGGTGGTGCGAGAAGTCGTCTAACCTGTACTGGGCCCACGTGGACGACTAAGACCTAATCATACTAAGGGTAGACTCGTGCCCCTCGGTGGGGACGTTTAATGAGCTGATGATGATGATGATAATAAACTGCAGTAGCTTATTTAATAATGCCAACCTGGAAATCGGACGTTTAATGGTGGAGATCTTTTAATTAAGAAATAATCACCAATTTTATGTCCAGCAGTAAATTACTATATACTAACGAGTCGTGATAGAACTGAATTATGCGTGGTCGGAATAACCACTACCGATGCGATGTTGTAGTCCTTACTAAATTACTTTGTCATGCTTTTCCTCGGGAATTCCCTTTCCTCATATTAAATATTCAAGCAGTATTGATTCCAACGGTGGCCCGTTATTAAAATATAATCAATTAATAACCTACTTTTTATAGTGAAATGCATATTTGTTTAAGTTAAATGAAGATAAAGCTCATTCAGTTATTGTTTATTGAATTTAGCTACTACAGTAAAAAAAGGTTTTAACTTCGTATTGAAATGTGAGTTCTTTTCGTATAAAAAGAATAACAAGGATAATAAGATCTTACGATCTAACATAACGATACTTTGATAGTCCGCTTCTCTCCACTTGGGATAGCAGTTAGCATTATCTTTTACGTTTACTGACTTATTGCTAGTTTGAATGAAATAAATACTTCACTGGTTCACAAGTTCAAAGTCACTCAACGCGCAACAGAGCGAGCTCGGGGTCTCTCTTAAGGATAAGATCAGAAATGAATTAATCCGTAACAGAACTAAAGTTACCGAAATAGCCCGCCGGATCAGCAAGTTGAAGTGGCAGTGGGCTGGTCACGTATGTCGCAGAACCGATGGCCGTTGGAGCAGACGAGTTCTAGAGTGGAGACCACGTCTCGGCAAACGTAGCGTGGGACGCCCTCCAACCCGATAGACTGACAAACTGTGAAACGTGGCTGGTGGAGGCTGGATGAGAAAAGCGGAGGAGCGGGATATCTGGCGCAAAATGGGGGAGACCCACGTCCAGCAGTGGACTGCGATAGGTTGAATAGGAAGGTTGTTTTAGCTGAGATCATTATTAGTAGTACCAATATAAAATCTGA
This sequence comes from Leucinodes orbonalis, assembly GCA_019425675.1. NCBI lineage: Eukaryota > Metazoa > Arthropoda > Insecta > Lepidoptera > Crambidae > Leucinodes > Leucinodes orbonalis. Next base: position 42,556 of record PQWD01000528.1, read on the forward strand.
ATGTACTATGATTTTCCATAATAATAATGTAAGCTCAATTTATACGGGCATATCAATCATTTGGCTTATCCATCTAACACCCGTAGATCAGTTCTACAGCGTAGCACGTAGCGGTTTGTAGTCGTAGCAGCTGCGACTACGGCGTAGCTTAATTTAGTGCTTAGCTTAATAATGCAGTATAGCAGGTCCTGACTTGAATTTAAATGCATGCAGTGCATGTGCTTTGTAACATAGAGATAGCACTTCTAAATGTTGAAAATAATATATGTATATTTTAATTGCCAGATGGGAAACTTGCGAACGCTTAGTCCTGTTCAACTTGTATTGTCTGATCATTATATGTATAGGGTTTTATAAGGTTTTTATGGAGCGTGGAAAGGTGAAAATAGCCCTCCATTAAAATGTTAAAGCTAATATGGTACCTTACCTAAATTTAACCCTCATCGGATAAAGTTTTGATATTATGTAATTGTAATACCTACACTAAAAAAAAATTAGCGAGACATTATCGTAGGTAAATTATGTTGAAAGATGAATGTAATTTTGTAAATCAGCATTTTTTCCTCTACTAAGTCAAACTTAATCAAATTAACATACGGACTATCTTTTGTACAATATTTTAACATATAGCAGTAGAAACAAATTCCGAACTAGTTATGGTTTAAGTTTCACGTTTATGAGTGTTTTTATGAACCTATGTTAAAAAGTAAATGATTGACTTTAAATTTTTAAATACATTTTTATAAAACTGTGGCAAACCACTTTTGAAAAAACGACTTAGAGAGCCGCATTAAAAATACTTTTTTCATATATATTGTTTTAGAGATAAATTTCAGAATGAATTCTACGGGCCAAACGTGTAAATGTTCTTTTCATAAAATATACGATTTTGTAACGAAATATAAATAGGGGTAGGCATTTTATGGGGCGCGAAAACAAAGTTCAAACCAATTGAGCCGTAACAAAGCCCGATCGTCCGGATATTACAGAAACTGGTTGTTCTTTGAATTCGATGGTGAAATAAATAAAACACCAAACAGAACACCGAGTTTAGCGTTAACTTTTGTAACGGGGTTTATTCATGCTCTAACTTTTTTGAAGGCTGCGCTCTCAAAGGTTAACAATCCGGGCATGCTCATTTTACATAAATGAACAGGTTATTCTAGTATAACATGGAACTATCACTTCGGATGGGTAACAGAAATCTTTACCAAAATTACTTTAATACTTGAAAAAGTATGTATGTACGTTAATCCGTATAAGGTAAAAGGCTAAAAAAGGTATAAGTTAGTTTGTACTTTCACGACTCTCCCACATTGTATACAACACGGTTTTATGATTAAAGCCCGATAAATTCAAAAACATTTTTGTGATTTTGTAGTTACCGTGGTCCCCGTAGCAAGTCACGGATCCGCCGGGCAGATTTAAATTTATTCCGCTTGTGTCTCAATGGTGTGAACTGTTGTCATCCGATCGGAAAGGAGTAGGTTCAAATTCCGCCAATGTGATTTGAATTTTCAAAATTAATTGTACGTCATCCGACGCTCTTACGGTGAAGGAAACATCGTGAGGAAACCTGCGCACGTCTGCGAAGGATGTGCGTGAAGTCAGCCAATCCGCGCTGGGCCCACGTGGACGACTAAGATCTATACACCCTTTACGGATAGACTTGTGCCCCTCGGTGGGGACGTTTAATGAGCTAATGATGATGATGAATCTCAGAATGGGTTGTACTCAAGATCCAAGTTTAGTTTTACAATAGCTCCTTAAAGAGAAATCCAAAACCATTGTGCAAGTTAAGCTCCAAGCTCCTTGCAATGGTTGGAGCTATGCAATGGTTATTAATTCATTACACACGTACCACCAATATTCAAGTGAGACTGAAAGGTAAGTATTACAGAATTAGACTCCGAAGTATGCATACGTTTAAATCTGAAGCCTTATAAAAACTGGTCTGACTGAAAATACTTATATAAAGACCTAGTACTGATCCAAACCAGGGCATTGACCTTCCTACCCTATTTCAGAGCGACCCTTGTAAGCGAGGGAGTTGCTCGAGTCTCAAGGTTTACAAATTGAATAGTTCGAACGAAAAAATACTGAACCGTTTTTCGATGACCAGATAAGTTAATCGGTGTAATATACAACAAACAACGACTCTGACATTGTCTTTTCTATTTCATGGCATTAGTCGAGTGGAAAATAAACATTTTTATTTATTTATTTATTCGTACATAGCATGATAATTCAAGTAGACAGAAAGAAACAATTTTTTCCAGCAGGCCAGGGTTAACAGACGCAAACAACCATGTACTAAATGTGAATTAATAATAGCCAATACACTTATAATAATGACATAAATACATGCATAATCATATAAAATAAATAAAAATAGCTAAAACAAATAAATCAATTACTAAAATGCATATATAATAAGATATTTATTAAATACAAGTTCAAATATTAATAATAAAAAGACCACAAAAATAAATAAATAGAATATAATTATATATATGGACTCATTATTAATAAATAAAATATTAGTAAACTTCAATTAAAAGGAATAACAGACAATATTTAACATAACGTTGTAATACTTGCAGGTACTAAATATATGCAAGTACACTTTATTTTGAAATAACCCTAAACTATGGCAGTACCTGAGCTAACATAGCCAGTGTACGGGCCAGTTTCCAACCAACCAATACTTCACATAATCAAAGTAACGGTAAAATGAAAACTTTTTTATTTAAAAAAGACATATATAAATAATTATTCACACAGCGCCATCTAGCCCCAAGTTAAGCGTGAAGCCTGTATTATGGGTATTAAACAACGGATAAACATACTTATATACATTTTTTGTAAATAAATACATATTTTACATAGAAAACACCCAGACCATTACAAACAGACATGTTCATGCACTCAAATGTTTGTACTGCCCGGGGATCGAACCCGGAACCCTTAGTGTTGCAGTCGACCTCTAAACCGCAACACCAAATGGGTCGTCAAATAAATATGTAAATATATTAAGTGTCGTAAATATTTTATTTTCATGAAATGACTTTTTTAGTTTTTGTGATTATTCAGGATATTTAGCGTTCCGATAAGGTACAAATCGGGACACCTGGCAACACAACCCCAGAATAACGTAGCACTCTAAGCCCAATGTTTAGACCGCTTAACCTTAAAGGCAAAAAAGTCTCTGAAATGTTGATGTTCCGAATAGCAGGTCAACCTGAAACTTACTATAAACCTTTAAATCCAAGGTTATATTGACGGTACGGTTCAGCAGTTTTATTAATGCATACGTTGCCAGCCTTGACCTAGCCTGATCCAATCAATCAATCAAACGGCAAACCAATAGCCGTATAACGCGGACGTCTTTAGATCTCCCAACTATCTCTGTTTTGAACTTTTTCATTATGGAGTGAATGGTGGTCCATTTCATTTCGCTTTCTAAATTGAAACCTATGTTATCCGAGTAGGAACTTGATGACCTGTTACTGTATAGCATATGCACTAGTCTTACGCAATAATAATAGCAAAGTATGTCTGGATCCTGAACTTATGTTATTATTTCTGTTTTGTGATGAGAGAAATAAATGTTATTATTACTTAATGGAAGTGTGACTATTGTGTTGTGTGTGAAGTCGGCCAATCCGCACTAGGCCCGTATGGACGACTGAGGCTTATACACTTTATTCGGGTAGGCTCGTGTCCCTCGGTGGGGATGTTATAATGAGCTGATGATGATTGTGACTATTAATATGCATCTTTCCTATTTTGCGCGAGATATTTCGCTTCTTTGTTTTGTTTATTCTATTTGTAAATTGTCGTTGCAGTTAGTTTATATAAGTCAATTAAATTCTGTGAATTGTGTTGTGGCGTTCCACCTTAAAGTATAGCACGCTTACTTGGACTCTCAAAGATTCTTAAGCAGTCAGTTCTTAAACTTTTCCTTGCAGGTCTGTTTTAACTTATTTAGTATTCTGTGACTCCGCTTTAAGTTAGAGGACTTGTATTCACAGGATGTACAAGTTTCAAACTATTACGCTAACGTATGAATTTTGAGATTTACCATCACACAATATTATGAATGCTTTTTGTGAAAACTCACCTTACTAATTTATTTCTTATTAATTTATATTATGATGATATTATATTTTTATCATTTGTTCAAAAAACTCGTAGTTAAAGCAATGGGGAGTAAAAAAAAATTTATTTTTCTTTTATCAAACTTATCTTTTATAAAGTCTCCATCGACAGATTTGTTGCCCAATTTAAAGCACAACTAGATAATACCAGCAATTTTTACGAGTATGTCCCCCTTGTATCGCGATATTTTCATGGGCGTCGGTGTAGCTTAACATCATATGAGCCTGCTCGTTTGTTTTACATCATTGCCTAAAATAAAATAATCTAAATCTAGTATGGATAAACCGCATCGCTTAATAAGGATGAAAAATGACCCCTTCGCTGCACCCTAATGACGTCTGAAGCGCAGATGCGCGTCCACATGACTGTTAGGCTAGATCGAAGTGTGATTTATATCCTAAGTTTGGCACGTGTTGGTTTCATATATCAAATATGAAACCAGCCATGATATATATTTTTCACAGTTACTTAAAACTTATTTGGTATATATATGACTGTGAAATCTTTAAGCTCTAAGATAATTTAGTGATACGTTTAAGGTTTTATTAACTGTCGCAATATATTAAGTGGAGCCACTAATTGACTACTGAGATTACCTACAGTTCAAGACAGGCAAGATATTCCTTATTCTTGATTACCTACGCTTCAAATAAATAAACTAAAAACGTCATTATTATCAGCTAATTAAATGTCCCCACGGAGTGTATGAGCCTACCCTTACGCGTTAGTCGGCCTTAGTCGTCCACGCGTGCTATGGCCGACTTTACGCACAACTTTTGAATCTCTTTGCAGGTGTGCACAGGTTTCTTCAAGATGTTTTCCTTCACCGTAAGAGCGTCGGATAACGTACATATTATTTTGAAAATTCGAAAACACATTAGCACGTGGCAGGATTAGAACGTGCGCCCGCCCGATCGGAAGATAACACCATTGAACTACCGACGCTCTTCAAACTGAAGCCATTGTAATATATATAACATACACAAGTCACTTAAAAAAAGTATTATTTTTCAGAAACCTATAACACCGGCAATGAATTCCACTGCATCGTCTAGCAAATAAAGAATATGTTCCCATTTCCTCGCAATACTTAGGTATGTGAACCATGTAAGGATTTCTTCTCAACGCGCGATAAGAAAGGGTCTGTACAAAATAATCGCATACAGTTTCTACGAGCTCTTTATATATTATACTGATATATAGACCTGTTGAATGGATACAACATTGTTATCTTAGGGTACATTAACTCGTGATATCATTGGTAATATTTTTTTTGTATAACATTATAACACTGTGTCAATAGTAGATTTGGGGCCTACAAAGTTAATCTAGCTTTAATATATTATTTTTACGCTCCCATAACTTGTATGATATGTAAATTGTAACAAAAAGCTAACCATTTGAATATCGTTTATTTAGTTGAAAAAATCAACCTTTCCGAAGTCATTTCATATAAATTTATATGTATAATCTATTACATATAAAGAAAATTTGAGTGTCTGTTTGTTATATTGAAGTAAAGACTATATTTATCATCATCATCACAGCCTAATTATGTCCACTGCTGAACGAAGGCCTCCCCCAATGATATATATATATATATATATATATATATATATATAATGAGTGTACGAAAGATAAAGGCCAAAATAACAATTTTTAAAATTTTTCTGTCTGTTCTGTTTCTTCCAGATATCATCGAAAACGGTCGTATGAATTTGGACGATATTTCATTAGCAAATAGTTGATGTAAGAAGGAAAAACAACGGTTACTTCTATTTTGGAAAATAAAGCAATGATTTAACGCGCGTCACATGACCTAACGAAACTATTTTAGCTTATGTTTTACTACGGGAGAATATCATATATCGGGAACAGCTAGTATTGAATATATTTAAACACTGATAACTAAACGGATGGGGGTATTATCGACCCCCATTTTAAGATTGAATCTAGAGTCAACGACTAAACGTACTTTTTAGACAATCAGGTGATCCAATCGTTATCGAGGTACATGTTTTTCCCACAGTATCCCACATTGCATTCCAAATAGCCTCAATATACAGCATCGAATAATTTCAAGAGTAAAATTTCGGCGGAATAAACGCCTTCGTAGCCAAAATAAGATTTAAAATCGACAAACAAAGCTGTTACGTGAAAGAATAAAAGGTCGCCCACATTCGAGTCTGCTCATCGAGTGCTCTCGCGATAGGGTTGTAGCTTTTTAAACATTTTTTTTGGGGAAAAAAAACTGTAAATACTAGAGCAAACCAAAATAATGATATATGTATTATGTACGTAAGATACTTATGAATATAAAGTTGTTTTCCTAGGTGGTGGTGGTATACTACCGAAGTGCCAAATATCGTCCCGTGAAACAGGAGTTTTATGCACTTTTGTGTTTCGGGATGAGGGCACTGTTGCTAGTGAAATTACCGGGAATACGAGACCTAATATTGTCGTCTCAGGTGACGGGTGCAGGGCAGTATTGGCGGAAAATAATTACTACTTAATGTCATTAACACTTACAACACTGCATCTGTTATGGTCAGGTGTATCACTTACCATCAGGTGAATGAAGTGACCATTCCTGTTCACTTCATTGTTCTATTTCGCTGTTACTTATAATACCAATGTCATAACTATAGCCATGAATTTCTGTAAGATTATAGTAAGAAATAAACTTTTAATTAGGAAGCTAAAATTTTGTATGTTAACTATTTCATAATTGGGTATTTGACACCACTAATCGTCGACGCACTTTTTATGAACTGTCAAAAAGGAACGTTTCCATATATTTTGTATGAGATTATTGAAACGTGACGTCATTGCTCACTATCATCATTTGACCTAATATTTATTGGTTTCAGTGTATTTAAAAATACAATATTGCAAATAAACAAAAGTGATCAATGAAACGACATGTAAAATAAAGTGCACTTTTATGAAAATAAGGTTTGGTATTTTATTGCGGATGGTGGAGAATACCGAATTATCAAAAGAATATTGCTTTATATTTTTTGAGTATCTGTCTGTATGTAAATCTTTTGCGCCATAACGGCTCAACGTATAATAATAATAAATCTTTATTAAGTTAAAACATTTACATGTTAACCCTTACCATTAGTCCCTAAACTAGGGCAGCCTGTATTTTAGGGACTAATTGTTTTTCTTGTTCTAACTTGCACCCTTATTTGTAACCTATACTTTAAATTAGTATATTTATTATCATAACATTTAAGTTCTGTTAACTTCAATTTGCCAAACCGCTTTCATGTCTGCTGTGCTTGTCGTGGCAGCTTGTAACTAAGGCTTCACTACTTGTTTGTATCTCTTACAAGTGTATATTGTCAATGTCATAAGTGTCTTGTAAACTGTTCAAAATAAATAAATTTATTTATTAATTCTGTATCTTGCCACCTTGTAGTATTAAAATCTAGAATTTTTATATTGAATACGAATAAAGGACGACTCTCGGCGAATCTCACATTGCGCGATCGAGTACCACGGTAAAGTGCATCGCATGCATTTTGTCGATACGTGGCATTGGGTTCGGCTAGGATTCTGTCGGTGCAACGGTAGACAATGTTTAAGCGGAACTAGACGGCGATTTTCTGCAGATTTAATGGTTTTGTACCTCTTTGGTACTTTACTATTAAAAAGGGTTTTGGGCAAAACTTAAAGTTGATTTTTCGGTATAAAGAATTGAATTAGGTACTTTTTCTTATGAACGCTTACGAAATATTGTCTTAATTTGTGCGTAAGTGTTTTATTCTACCAAAAATAATAAGTTTTTACCCAAATATTTTTTAATGAGTAATGCGATTGGTATCCACTGCACCTTATATATTAAGATAAGTTATGATATAAATAATTTAGAACCTTTATATACTGTCATCTAGTTAGCCTACAGAAGCCCAAGATGAAGCTACGATTTCAAAACCGTGTATATACTTCTTTATCGCTTATTTAAAAACAAATTTGACGTAACACGCAATACGCTATTGCGCACACACATATGTAATATTGTTAAGGTTTCGTATTCAATGCCCGTAAATAAGCTACAAAACCTTTTGTTTTCAAGTCTAAACTCTACACCATACCGGTAATCAAAAATGTTACCAAAATCGTAAATTATTTATTTAACTACAAAAGCCCTTGTCTGAACAAAAACTTTTATCTAAATATAAAATTGCTTACCTTTTAAAGTCACATCGTATTCAGCCCTATAATTGTGCGCAACAATAAAACGCACCGTGTGTTTTGTATTTGCTTCCTATATAAACGGCCATTAGAGGCGACCTAATCGTCTCAGCTATTTCATGTGCCATACACACGTGTTGGAGCATTATGCAATTAAGCATGCACGCCACCTTGGCCTCTAGCCATTGGGCCATTAAGCGGCACGGCTATTCGGGACCGCAAACTCAGATATAGCATGGCAGCGTAGCCGCTTGGCTGCGTAGCAGCTTGGCTGCGTAGTCGCTTAGCCGAGTAGCCGCTTAACCGCATGGCGAGACTGGCCGCTAGACACTGTGACGTCATCGACGTGTACTAATACGTCGATGCATACAACCTGAAGTAGACAGATGAATAAGCAACTAGTGCATGTTACCAAGCCGGCAATAGGGTACATAATCGCGTGCACAACACTGGAAATTACAGTGCTGATAAGCAACATTAAATTTTCACACTTAAACCGTAACTTGGTCTTATTGCGTTAATAAAGTAATTTCGATATTGGATATCATTAAAAAGCAGAGCCGCGGCCAACCAACAATGTATTTAAGAGAACATTATTCACTTGATTCGACACATTAGTTCGATTGGCTGACTCCAATAGGGCATTTCCATTTCTATGAATTGACAGACGATAGGTGGGCCGTCGGTTTCTCGGAAATCAGTTACGAATAGTAATAGATTATTCAATTGAATGCTATATTTGAAAGAAAGCCAAATGTGTTTGTTGACTTTAAATCAAAATACGAGTAATATTGGTCATAGGTCTGGAACATGAACTTGATGAAATCTTTAGCCAGGATGTCTAGGGAACTAAATAGAAAATATAAAACTAATGAGAAAGCAGCCATGAGGTAGCACACTTTTTTCATCGATATTGATACAGAAAAATGTAAGAAATCATTAGAAATTAATTTGCACCATCATACGGTTAAAATGTTAAGGTTTAAAACGTCTTTGTTAAATTAAAATTAAAGTTTATTCTGAATAAAACAGGTTATAATTACATGCTTATACGTTCTCTTGTTATTTCTTTATTATATTATAATTTATAACGTAAATTATGACAATAGTAATAATAACTTATTACTTTGAAATATGAGTACTTAATGACAATTTAACTAAAATATATTGCACTCTAAACACTTAAAAATATAATTAAAAGGAGTCCCTTTCGGCAAGGTTCCGAAAATACTGGCAGCGTTACGTTAGGTATATTTAGTCAATTTACAATTACCCAAACTGCTATAAAAATATCTACAAAAGGCTTCCTTTATTAGAAAACCATTACAAACTTATAAAAAGCAATAACACTACCTTTCAAAAATAGAATATAGTGTTACTAATGACAATGTTTCTAAATTCATTGAAATTTCGACTTTCCTTCAAATTCAGTGCCCGTTCGAGAATTTTCAAATGAAAACTTTGTTATTAACCGTTGTTGGAAGATAGTTTTCATTGAAGCAAGTATAAGTTCTGTAGCCTACTTACTATGCTTACGTAGAACAATTACAATGATATCATACAAGTAATATTAACCAACTTTGAGTTTTATTCTTTCAAATTTATGGTTGTCATTACTTATGACTACTTACAAGATACGTAAGTTAACGTAGCAGTGGACATGACATATTAGTTAAGGACCGGACCGATGATCAATGGGGCAGTAAGGTTCTCAAATGGCGACAGGTAGACTGATCACTTGGTTAAGTTGGCAAGTCTACGATAGCCGATGTTACCATCAAACGGTCTATATACACACTACAAAGTTCACTTACTACAACTATTTATTTTTTTCTTCAAAATGTACACAATAACAAAAACTTTGATTTCTGCCAAACTGTGCAACTGTTTATCGACAGAGTATTTTGATCAGAAGTGACCATCTAAGACCCTGTGTGCCTAACGAAAATTTTCCGTAAGGCCTAGAAAACAGTATAAGTGAAATAGATGCAAACAGAAAAAAAATACGGGCTTTGATGTTTGACGCAGTAATGGAAATTTTAATTCGTGATTTATAAGAAAAATAATAGAATAAATGATAAAAGTAATTCGTGTAAGAAATATTTTATGTACACGTATAAAGGCGTTCTGTTTTCAATAAAAAGAAATTCATAAGATTATTATTGTATGACAGCGATCAATACTTGAAATATAAATAGTTATTTCGCATACAAAAAACATATGTTTTGCTGTATTATTTTGGTCGACCATTATTCAAATTTATTCACGCCAAAAACATTATACAATTTTATCCACAACCAACGCTGACGGCGAAGTTGGTTCTCGTAAAATAGTTGTAACAACCAAACAAGATTTTGTTTAGACCTACAGTAGAAATCTAAGTAATTGTATGCATAAAAAGATGTGAATGGAACCATCAATATCCTACAAATGAAAAAAAGAAAATTCAGAATACGTAAACTAAATGAGGCGACGATATCTGGTGCTGCGGTGGATAGCTAACGAGTCGACTCAGCATAGTGCCAAGCATACTCATATCACATAATACGGTTTAAGATTCCAAAATTATTTTTACACATCTTGCGATCCGTCGCAGCGTTGCACGGGTGTTTTTCCTTTTTTAATAAACTACTAATATTTAATTTGAAGATTTTAATAAATGACATTTAAATAAAGCCTATGTTACCATTGAAGAAACAAACGTGACGACAGAGTAGCAACCAAATGAACAATCAATGAATAGAATGATCTGCCTGCGTTTGTCTTTCCGGCCACATACAACCCTGTGGCACAGCCTGTGGCATTCAAAAAAGAGTGAATAGGCTTTTTCTGGGTAAGCTTGCTCCATCTTAGAGCACGTCTCTTCCACTAGGATAGTCTGTGCTAATGAGCCAGCCCATCATAATAAAAAATCAAATTTTTCCTCGTAGTAATATTACTTTGGACTATAACGATAAAGTAAGCATTCCTATAAATGCATATTCTTTCCTTTTGCGTAGGTCAAAAATGTTTTCAATATTCATGGCATATTCTTTATTAGGAATATTCTGTACAATGCTGCCAATGATGTAAAAAAGTATGATTTGTGATATGCTCACAAAACAATCGAAAAAAGTGATCCGAATGCAGTGACACACATACACACTTCGAATGAGCGTACATTTACCTAAACAAAAGAGTAAAAACTGTACTCTCTTCGGCGGTTCGTTTTTGAGACGCGGATGGCGTATCTACCTTTATATATACAGAACATCATTGACTGCTGCCATAAAAGACGCCAAAATTGTTACACGGAATAATTGCACTTACTCTTAATTTGGGTGTAAATGACCTTTTCTCAGTCACTCATTATTTTGAACGAGCAGCAGACAACGGTAGACATTCAAAGACTCTTACAGATATATGGCAGGGCTTTTGTCTATGAATTTAGACGTTAAATGGTTAATACTTTTAGTTTGTTGCGTTGTTTCGGATTCATTGGATATTTATATATCCTCATAATTTTAAGTCCAACATACTTAATAGAGAATGCAACGTGTGTTACATTCTAATTATATTTAATATATATTGTAAAAAACATTTACATGGACTGTGGTTTAATGTCTATATATTTTCATTAGTTTATTAAACAGATTTCTATTCTCTAGTGTCAAAGGTAAGTCTAATTGTTCGTCGAATCTTTTTAGTAACATTCATTCCCAGCCACTTTAAATACAAAAAGTCCGTTACATTTTTCTAATATTTTTTAATGTTTGGTTACTCTGAGTTTTAAATAAACTTGAAACGGGATAAATATAATATATAATATGGTTCAGTAACAGCTTTATAACAGTCATCATCAGCAGCTTATTATAACGTCGTCGTTCCCCCTCCCGATGGGCCCGAGCTTTCTCTTAGGGTAGGCCTTAGTCGTCCACGCCCAGTGCGTATTAGCCGACTTCACGCGCAACCTTTGAATTTCTTTGTAGGCGTCCGCATATTTCCTCAGGATGTTTTCCTTCACCGTTAGAGTGTTGGATAAAAATACATATAATTTCGTAATTCGATAAGATATTGGTACGCGGCGGGATTTGAAGCTGCACCCTCCAGATCGGAAGGCAATGAAATAAATAGTCCACACCTAGGAGCCACGCTCTACTAATTAATGGCAGAGTTCAATCGTCGAAATATTCATCATGTTTCAAATTAAATCCAATAATAATGTTAAATGTACAATGAACGGAGAAAAGTTACAGTAAAATTTAATAAGCTTAAATCTTTTTAGACTAAAATAACCATTCAAAAATATACCTTATGAAAACATAAACAAGATATAATGATGGCACACCACACTGTAGAATTACAACAAATCGCTGTGAAAAGACAGATTTGACGCTCGCGGGTGTTTTTAATCCGACTAACAAAGGGCTCGAGTGGGAAAGTTAATAAAGGGAACCGAGGTCTCTTTTCCCAGCCGAATGTTAACATACACTTGTACAATGTTCAAACATTTTGAAATTCGATTTTCTGGCTATTTCAAATGCATTGTTTCAGACGTACGTTTAACAAGGGAGTTTTTTTTCTATTTCAAATTGAACGTTAAAAGGTCTGAAAACTAGTTATGCAACTTTAGGGCATAACATGTTTGACTACGTCCGTGTAACGTTGGTATAACAGATTTTTGATTTATTAACAATTTAAGTATGAAAAGAGTATTGCTTGTTTGTTTTGGTTAGAATTTTTGTGTGTTCAGATAGAATGATTTTTTTTTAAATGTAAACTGTGTATTGTTTTTTCTTCACATGTATTCAATAAATGTTGTATTATTTGTTAACATGTATTCAATAAATATCCATTGTTTGTTATTCAATAAGTGTTTTGCTTACATTATTATTTTCAAAGATATTTTACACTACCATATTGACATTACAATTTCTATCGCGTGCCTACTGGCTATATTCGATCGCAATCGGTAAGGAATTTTACGGACCTGATAGTTTCTTGAACATCCTTTCGACATTGTCTATGGTGTATTTAGTGTAATTGTCAATGATGTAAACAAATATGGATTCGTGATATGCTCACAAAACAATCGAAAAAAGTGTTCCAAATGCAGTGCAGTACAGCACACATACACATATTTTGAATTTCGATTCGATTTCCTAAACAGTACAAACTGTACTCTCTTCGGCGGTTCGATTTTGAGGCACGGACGGCGTATCTACCTTTATATATACAGAATATCATTGGTGGTTGGGTACCACCCCATGGGTTGCTACTGAAAACCCATGAGGTAAGTTGTTAGGTGAAGTCATGGTTCAGCACTAAACGGATTGTTGCAGCACACGTCCATATAAAAATATACGTACAGATTGCCATTAATACATAAAATGTATACGCGAAATGACAGCAGCTGACTATGTCATATTAGTCAATAATTTCATCATATTTTTGGTATAACAATTTTAATGTTTTTAACTAGACCTTTGTGTTTGAATCGTTCATTTAAGTACAAAACCTAATTCCTCTTTTATTTCCTTTTGATCACTTCGATTTTTGCACCATTTAAAGTTGCAAGCCATGTTCCATTTTGTGTTTTCCCTTGGCTCTGTTGACAGATGCGAGCCTAGTATAAATTTCCATACAAAACTGGTCGAAATCTAACACACTTTTGTTGTCAGCGAGGCTCCGTCTGTATATTTCATGCGTCTACGGTTTTACTATAACAAAAATGGGTTGACTATTGACTTAACTCATGACTTTGGGTTTTAATAGATAATTGTTATCATAATTAGTCCAGCCTAATATGCACTGAACAAAAGCCTCCCTTAATGATTTCCATGCGGACTGATGACTGGAGCAGTCGGCATACATCTGCCACGTTAACCAGGTCATCAGTCCATCTGGTTGCAGGTCTGCCTACGTCCCTTTGCACGTTACGTGACAATACTAGCAAACCCTTATAATTTTAATTACGATGAGAGCAATATGTGGTGTCAATTGGATTAGTATAGAGATAACACAAATTACAGCTTTTGAACTGGAACAATAAAATTGTAGTGCGTAATCGAAAAGGGAATTTATTTCATAAGTATTATAGATAATTTTTGCACAGATAATTTCTTCTAGACTGAATTAATTCAATAACCTTATACACGGACTCATTAAAGTAAAGAACCATTTCTATTACCATAACTAGGCCAATAGGAATTTCGTCCAGCAAACTTCAAATCCTGCCCTTCATAAGACTTCCGAGGAAAGTTGCACGAAAATCCAAACTTGCCGCGTAAAACTTTACTTCGTCTCTTTTACGTTACGCTTAGACTTTGCAATTTTGTAAGATAATCGGGGAGTGCAGATTAATTCGACAGTTTAGCATCCTTCACTGGTTTCTCACGATCCAATCTTTTAGAGGGCGGCAACGACGGACAGTTTGAAGGGGGGACGTTTCAACAATGATATTCTGTATATATAAATGTAGATACGCCATCCGTGCCTCAAAAATGAACCGCCGAAGAGAGTACAGTTTGTACTCTTTTGTTTAGGTAAATGTGTTCGAAATTCGAAATATGTGTATGTGTGCTGTCACTGCATTCGGAACACTTTTTTCGATTGTTTTGTGAGCATGTCACGAATCCACACTTTTTAACATCATTGCGTTTCAACACAATTTGATTGATACACTTCGTCTGGTAAACCTTAAGTAGGGGACAGTATTGCAGATATTTGTTTCGGGTTTGCTCATTTGTTTTAAATATAATGATGGTCGGATGAAATTTAATTTATACGAGATTTTAACTGTTTCGTAATATGTCTACTAATGTGGTACTTAATAACTTAAGATATCTTAAATGAGCTTGTACTTGAATTTAAATGCATTAATATTACAAATCATATGTATGCTTAAATAGCATTATTGCATCAAAGAAAAACTACTTCAAAGTGGACTTTCTTAACATAAGCATGCATTAATAAATCTAATAAAATATGATTAAAATAATCATAATAATACTTATCACGGTTTACATTATCAAATATTATCTAATTACTTCACCAACTGTCTATTTAATTAACTTTATCATCTATCTGACTGCAAAATATCTGTCTAGAGTTTGCAATTTTCGTTCATCCAATGTTTTCAGGGGGCCGGGTGCACAGATCATAATGCAGGTTGCATTATGATCTGTGCACCCCACCCCCTCCGCGTCCCCTCCCCGTCCCGCCCCACCCAAGGTCAGGGCCGATGGCGGACAACAATACCCTATCACTCATGAGGATATTGCGGCCTCACTGGACGTTGCTGGGTTCGATTAGGCAGAGAAATTTCGTCCTTTTGTACTCTAATAGCATGTACTAATACTCTAATACTCTAATGTTCGTTTTAATTTATATGTAAAATATCGCAGAGTCTTCATGTATAAGTGATTAAAATTGATGAGCTTTTGGTTTGTTACGTTTACAGTAATTTGGTTGGCGACAGTGGCTATGGGTCGACAGTTGTTAGCTTGCGTCCCAGAACAAATGTTTGAACGGCGCTTAACGCACATTTTGAACTCAAGTTACATACTAGATACTACTACAGCATTTTCATAATCTTCTAAAGAACGTCTTTTCAAACACCTGTCTTTTTTTCGAACTGACTACAGTAGGCCGCAGATAGCCTTTACAGCTTAACCGGGCAATTTTATTTTGCGCAGATGGCTCTCAGCCTTAAAAAACAACTGTCATCATTAGGAAGTTTCGAGCCGTTGTACGATAAAATGATCCAGGTCATTTTGATAAAAATAAAAATGATTAATTATTTAAAACATTGCACTTCAGAGCTGTTTCTATCCCAAAAGTTAATGAAGTAGAAGTAAAAATTCTAAAATAAAACTCGTTGCATGTCCAACCGTTTTCGATATATTGGACTTTACGTACATTATCTTCCAAATTGTACAACGCGGATCTTCAGTTTGTTATCTTATTAACCCCCGACGCAAAAAGAGGGGTGTTATAAGTTTGACGTGTCTGTCTGTGTGTCTGTCTGTCTTTGGCATCATAACTCCCGAACGCATGCAGTGATTTCAATTTAGTTTTTTTTGTATTAAAGGCGACTTATGTGCGAGTGTTCTTAGACATGTTTGATGAAAATCGTTTGAGCCGTTTAAAAGTTGTGAGGAGTGAAAGTGGGGAGAGTAACCGAATGACTGCACATATAGAAAGAAAGAAAGAAAGAAAGAAAGAAATATTTATTCTGTGGCAGTACACAATATTATGGCTACCTTCAAAGAGAGACTACTACATACACGCACTTTACATAATACATATATTATAAGTTTATCAAAGAGTATATGGACAAATAGGGTATATATCTCATTCAAAAACTATATATACATATACTTGGAATCAGTAACAATGTGACCTCCTATGTGCCTATTTATAGTAAGAAAAACTAGTAATTAATAAGTAAAATAGCGAACGAGCTTGACCTTAAATTGTAGTAAGTAAATTATAATATACTAAAATCTAACTTAACCTAACCTACCTATAAAAAGTATGTATTTTTAAGGTACTACTTAAAATAGCTATGGACGGAACAGCTTTTGCTTTTAATTTTATATTTATGTAAACTTTTTTTAACACGTTTTATAAATATATGGTTGACTTGACTAAACTATCTTACGATTATGACGTAAATTAAGTCAAGGTATCTCTTAATAATGCTGTTTCGTCCTTTCGAACTAACTACACTATGGCATAAGAGACATGTTAAATCCAGTGCCCACCCCAACGACTTAATACTCGTGTATAAGTTAAGTTAAATCCAGTGCCCACCCCAACGACTTAATACTCGTGTATAAGTTAAGTTAAATCCAGTGCCCACACCAACGACTTAATACTCGTGTATAAGTTAAGTTGTAAAGAATTTCAACTATGCATAAATGAAACAACCAATAATCAAGTAAAGCGGCCTTTTACAGCGGTACTGGTGTTTAGCGAAGCACTTCACGAGTAACATCATTTCAAAAGTTTTCTTATTTCGCCTGTCACGTACAAAGTTTAAATACGTGTGGATAATGGATGCGGCGAATTTCAAACCGGAATGAGTGGTGCTTAAAGGAGAAATAAGAAAGGGATTTTGTTATTACTCTATCACTTTGAACAGGATGTTGGCTATTGGGCTTCATTCTTAAAATGTGTGATACGTATAGGTATTGAACTTGGACCCTTTTCGTCTTGATTTTCGTTTTGGGGTGAAAACTTTCATGGTGGTTGGGGATTCTTGGAGAGTTTAGGTTCATCAATTGTATTCGCTTTGGGCATCTACCAAATTGCAAAAGGCTAATGCTTAATTTGGGGCTAGATGGCGATGTGTGTCAGTGGATATTTATTATTCCTAATATTTTAATAAATATATGGTGTGATAAGGAAATAATCAGTCTACTCATTGCATGTGTTTAATCAAGCATCTCATTATTTTCACATTTTTATTAAAGCTGTCTTTTAAATTATTGTTTTCTTTAAATTACGAATAGATAGTTACTTCCTTGCTGGCTTCTCATATTGTGACTGAATAATTTTACGGAAATGTATCCTATAGAGCTTTACCAAACCAATATTAACGTCTATCAATTACATCGGACATCGTTTCTCTATAATTTCTGTACCAGAGACCATCAGTTCCCGATACTCGAATAAGTTAGTTAGTGGTCATGGACGCCATTGCACTGGCACAATGGCTCACTATCGCGGAAATTTTCATTCGATAGTACTATCATAGAGGACTGATTATTGCCGGCTAATTACATGTAAAGAAGAGCAATATTTAATATATATTTACAACGAGTATATAGAGATATTATGAGTTATTGATTAATTTAAATGTATGAGAATATATTGAATAAGTGTATTAATTGATACTAGAATTGCAGTGCCATCGAGCTTTCAGTTAAAAAAACAGTTGAAGTATATCTTTTTAATGCTCCATGGTTTAACATTTTATATCTGCCATTAAATGATAATGTAAAATTGTAAAAGTATAATCACAATATATTGCACCCTCAACGCTAAAAAATAATTGTTAAAACTAAAAAAAATATATTTAAAAGAAGTCCCTTTAGGCAAGGTTCCGCAAATACTGGCAGCGTTACCCCTTTGAATCGCTAGACTAATTCTTTGAAAAGCTGCCAGAGTTTTGGTCACCTGTGATGTCGATTAACCTTTTGTAACTTCCTTAAAAAGCCTTATAGCGCTAGGACAAATAAATGAATTACATTTAAGTTAATACTTATAATGTCCGTCTTACTTACTCTGGCTTTTTATAAATGAACGCAACTTATAAATTGAGCTATTGTGAATGAAATCAAATCGGACGCAATAATTTGTTTCACTTAGTTTCAACTGATTTACTTTTACACTTTTAGATTTATTTGTTTTGCCATTACCTTTTTGCATATTTTGTAATGTTTCAAGTGAAACGATAAACGATAGTCATCAAAAATGATTTTCATAATATTAGTATTACTTACTATCTGCCATTTATAATTTTTTCTTTTTCTGAGTCAAGTATCAGTCCAGTTCTTTTATATTCCGAACCAGGTCTGACGTCAAATGTTAAAATCCATAAAAAGCAAACTCTTCGCTCTAATTGGTGTAAGTTGCATCGAAAATTCATCCCTAATCTTCAATGAAATAAGGTTGAATTTTAATGAGAGATACAGGAGAGCAATGAAAATTTTAATTAACACGTCAGATCTTGGCTGTATAAAATTTGCTGTTAATCATTAGTTCCTTTGTATTTCAATGAAATAGAAGGAAGGGACCCCGTTTTCGTAGTTATTCTATAATGGATTCATTATTTATACGAGCCAGGTCGTTTATACAAAAATATATGTACAATTTATTCGATATCATCTAAGAATGACATCACTTTTTTATTACATGTTTCAAATTAGTAAAAATGTTATAACGCATATATTTACTCAAGCATAATTAAAAATAAGCCAAAATCAATTCGCAATTTTATATTCGCTCAAGAATGCCGATGTTCCCAAATCCCAAATTGTTAACAGTCTATAGTTAAAGCCTCAGCCATAATTGTCCATATTTATACAAAAACCTCAAAAAAGTAATGATAGGAAATCGAAAGAAAAGAACAAACGAACCAACCAAACCAAATCTTTTAGTAATCATGTGAGTCCTCCATTGAAGGTTTAGGTATCAACCTTTATTTTATTTATTAAAAGTACTCGTATCTTAGCAAACTTTAATCACTGAAACAAAACTCATACTTCTAACATTTCAAAAAAATTGGGATTTGAGCATAATGCAGAGTATGATACAATAACCTAATAATAATTATTAAATTACTATGCGGACACAATTCATTGGTGAATTTTTTTATTCCCACCGCTATAATTTCATAAAAATATCGCGCTTATTGCAATGCAAAAGATATTTTCTTGTACACCTTGGTGCCTTTTATTGAAAAGATGCAGTTTTTTATTAAAATCGTGATCAGATAAAAAATAACTATAAAGTATACTGTTGTCCGATATTGAAGCGTTTTCTTCATTTGCATCACGATGGTTTAATGCAGAAACCACTGGTTAAGAAAACCAACAAACATCGAAATTCCTTGTTTTCTCTTCATAATTAATAAGTAATGAATTGACTTCTAATCCCCTAGCGATTACTATTACTTTGCTTCGGTCATGAAGTCATGATTGAGACATGTTTTTTTGATGCGTGACTTTTTTGAGTTTTTGTCAAAGTTTGAGTCAAAGTAATAGGGGATATGGAAAAGTTTATGACCACCGATGATGTTTGAAGGTTAGTGTGAATTATATAGCATAATATTGAGGTTAAATAAAATGTCGGAAGAATACATCGCCAACTGAATAAATTATATGCGATTTAAATGCAGTAAAATGTATGACGCTCTGGAATATCTTGTTCTTTAAATAAATTTTGTATCTACAGCATTAGAACTTTATTGTGCTTTGCATTTTTCGAACACAATATAAACCTGATTTCGCTTCAAGACCACACACATTATCAAAGGTTCTTATTCTCGCGAAGATTTACGACATTTTCATCGAATGCGATAGTTGTAAATTATAAAATTTATTTTCATGTAAAAAGTACAATTCTAAAATATAGGTTAAATATGACGTAGAGGCTATATTTAATTTAATGGGGCATTTTAGTGACATTAATCGGAGTGTATATGATGTTAGCCACCAAACAGTTGGCGGCATTTCAAATATCGCACATTAAATTTAATGTAACAAATTGGTTTGATCACTCGATAGGTGTAAATACGCGGTGCAGGTAATAAAGCATGTTGTTGCAAGATCGTTTACCATCACACGCCGATTGTAGATTCCACAATTCTTAGTTTCTTAACAACAACCTTGTGTCAATACATAACTTTGTGGACATGCTAATACTGTAACGCTTTAACTGACTTAAACACATTCAATTACGAATACCGATTTCAACATACTGTTATTCGTAGACGAACCGTACAGCCCCCGAGCATGGTACTTGCACAATTACCATTTATATAACTTCAGTTGTTTCCGGTATACCATCGGTTAGCGTTTGAAACCTACCGTAATGATTGTCAACAATTGTGACCCGGAAGTAGCTCAACGTGTCAAGCAATGATCGCGTTTACCCCGCGCTTTGTGCTCTCCGGCGTGTTAGGGTGTCCCGATCGAACTAATGTTGTGACGAGCCTTCGCGGGCTCGGCGGTGACGGCGTTCGGTGCCGTGGAGCGGCCGCGACGGCGCCTCCACGCTACTGCGGCACGCGCCCGGCCGCGCTGCCGACGCATCCCCCGCCCGCGCCCGCCCCGCCTGCCGCAATCGCCACGCACGCCGCATTCTTGCTTACATGGACGTATAAAACAATACGGAAAGGGGGGTTACCATGTCTTCAAACAGTATCACTATAATATTACTTGAAAATTTCTGGTAGTTAACGCCATAACTCAAAAAAGTATTACTATACTATTACTTTGGCTTTCTAGAGGGTTACCGCCATCTCTTAAAACAGTATAACTACTAAAGAAACTTCAGCACTTTTGTACCCGGAAATGCAAAGTTATATTACTGTAATACTGTTTCAATAGCAGGCGGTAAGTCCCGTGATACAAAAGAGGCAAACTATAGTAATACTGTTTTTAGACATGGCGATATACTTGCATACCGTCCCGAAGCGGAACCGCACAAAGAGCACGGTCCGCAACTAGCGGCCTGTTGGGCGAATGCTTATAGCTGATGACAGTGATAGTGCACGATCTTGCAACGATGACACGTGTATGGTGAACGTGCAACTTAATAAAATAAAAGTACAAAAAAAGTAGTCTATAAACTCTTTAGTCAAGAGTAATTATTTTTTCATTTTTGCAGTTAATAAGTTAAAGTTTAAAACTTTCTTCTTGTATTGTTAAGCTAACCTAAGTTTTCGTATCAGAAAACATTGACTTAGATCATGAAACACAATTAGTATTTAGAAGTTAGCAAAGGACCCATTAATATAGTCTCTATAATATTTAATTCATGACAGTATCACAGTACTCTGTAAGTTTTCGTAAACATTATAACTGAGGTACGGTATCGTCGGTGGCTCGATATTGTGGACTGTTTGTTGCCTCAGATTTGAAGGGTGCAGCTTCAAATCCCGCCATGTGCCTATCTCTTTTTGAATTTTCCAAATTATATGTACATTCATCCGAAGCTCTTGCGGTGAAGGAAAACACCCCTGCAATGAGATTCAAAGGTTGTGCGTGAAGTCGTCCAATCTGGTTACCGGATAGGCTACACGAGTAGGCTCGTGCCCCTCGGTGGTGAAGTGCAATCGGTTCTTCAATTAGAATAAATCCTCAAACGCGGAATTTAATGATCAGAACGAGGTTAGGTTAATCAAATGCGCAGAAAAGGACTTTAAAATCTAGAAATGGTGTTACATGTTTAACCAAAGCTTGAACTATAACGGAAAAGTTTGTGGAAATGCATTTATTCAATTAGAATAAGTTGCCAAACGCGGTAATATTGTTCCTACGTCATCAGACCTCAAGTTCAAATGCATCATTTTATCGATGATTATGATGAAACTACACTTTATCAAAATGAGAGTGCATTTATGCACTCAAAAAATAGCCTTAAAATAAAAAAATGAAATGACACTGATCAGGAAGTAACATATATTTTCCCAATATTGAAAAATATCAATAGATCTCATATTACAATCCTTGACCTTTCTCAAGCTTCAAGTGCAGTTAGACTGCAGTGAAAGCAATTAATTCACGGCGAACGCGGACTCGCTGTACAGAGTGAATGGTTGTGTTGGAAGCCAAGACTTTGGGGTCAGGGCAGCGAAGATCTGGACCCCAATTCCTCTTATTTTAAAAATAATAATTACTAAAAAATACCAACAGCAAAATAAACAGCCCAAACAATATTTTAGCTAGGAAAATAGAAATGGTTAATAATTCTGTCATAATTTTGAAGTCGGTGCCAAGTAAATCAGGAACTCTGTATAGATTAATCTTTTAATTATTAGAAGCTTAAAAAGCTATATGTTAACTTATAGGAATCATTCCTTATGAGTACCTCATTCGCGAAAGTATTCGTTAGTATGAATACAATACTTAAAACATGTCAACATCATCGTCATCATCAGCAGGTGCCATTTTAGCATAACAAATGCACATTACTAGTCTGCCCCCGTTATCATAAAAACGTATGTTTATCACTTGTAAAGTTCCTATAACACAAAAGCTTCTAACCTTATTTGAGGCAGTTTTAATGTCCTTAGATTTTTATGGTAGAAATTAAACTAACCTACTCTAAAACTGTCCCAGCATAAACTAATCCGAACCCTTAGTGAACTTAAAATTTTAATCCATTGAAAACCGACTTCATAATTGAATAAAAAACCGCTTAAAGGCACCCGTCATTCTCACTTACAGTCAACATCTTGTCCAATTTGTGAGGGTATTTTGAGCCTTATGCGACTTGATATAAGCGTGAAACGGTCATGTGGCCAATCCTTATAGATCCTGGTCCTTGACGTGACTGCAACTTGAAACTTTCGCGGGCAATAAAGGCTCTCGAACGGTCCCCTTCAACGGTTCATCGCGGGACGATGCCGAAATGGAGCACCGGAAATATTACGCCTCCCCTAACTGGGGCATGCTTCTGATATTTATAGATTAAGATAACTTAAATTTCTTTGCTATCTAATGTTAATTTATAGTGCCTCCTCCAAGTAGTGGATGTTTTGCCATAAATAATAATAATAACAATATGGATGACAAAAGTGCACACAAATTTTTATACTGCTTGGTGATAGAATCTGGATCCCTGAATGTAATAGCACCCTTATCGACCATCAAACCACACAGTAACATCATCATAATATCTCATGAGCGTCGGTGGATTATTGGTGTGGCCTTTCAATCTGGAAGGTGCAGTTCCAAATTACGCCACGTACCAACGTATTTTCGAAATTATATGTACGTTTATCCGGCGCTTTTACAGTGAAAGGAAACACCGTGAGGAAACCTGCGCAAGACATCGATAAATTTAAAGGTTTTGCATGCAAAGTCGGAAATTCAACACTGGGCCCGCGTGACCGACTAAGGCCATATTTACCCTATACGAGTAAGCTCGTGCCCTTCAGTAGGGACGTATAATGAGCTGAGGATGATCATATCTTTGTTTAATAGATACCGAAGTTTCTGGAATCGATTAAAATGTAACCAATGATCGTAGTTAATTGTGTCGTGCCCTCACTTTACGGAAATTAATCGTTAACTGCGTATCCTGGCTTACACTACAGGACTCAAACATGCGGTGTCTATTGCAGATATTTTAAAAGCATTCATCAAATATTGAACATCGTCCAAAAAGTTTTTATGTTCATACCCAACTTGTTAACAGTAAATAAATGATTAACACTGACATTAGCATCACACCATCTAGTCCCAAATTGAACAAGGCGCTTGTATCGTTTCAAAAAGGAAAATATATACACTTGTTTTATGACTTGTAGTAAAAAATGTATATACTGAATTTATTCGATTAACTTCAGAAACGGCAATGTTTCATAGTAACTTTCATCCACGTTTACCTCTTTTCGTTCCACAAATACGTTATTAAGAGAAGTTAGGTTCCAAACCCGAGCACAATTTCTAGTTTGTTATCCTTATAGTTCAGGCATTGATATATGATAAATGAGTCAGTTAACTTTTTTTTAACTTATTGAACGCCGAGAATCCAGACACAAAATCTGTTGCGTTCTTTTTATGTTACGTAGTGAGCAGGACGGTCACCTGATGGTAAGTGATACGCCTGACCATAACAGAGCGAAATTGAAGGCGATCAACACTGATGAATAGTTATTATTCTCCACCAATTCTCTCTGCGCCCGTCACC
The DNA here is from genome assembly GCA_019425675.1 of Leucinodes orbonalis. Classification (NCBI taxonomy): domain Eukaryota; kingdom Metazoa; phylum Arthropoda; class Insecta; order Lepidoptera; family Crambidae; genus Leucinodes; species Leucinodes orbonalis. The sequence goes on from PQWD01000528.1 coordinate 67,330, forward strand.
CGAGACAACAGCTGTTAGATCCTTTATACCCGGTAATTTCACTAGCTACGGCGCCCTCATCCCGAAACACAAAAGTGCATAGCACTGTTGTTTCTCAGGACGATATCTAAATCATTGGCATCAAAATCATAGGTTAAAAGACTTCATAATTTGCTACAGTAGGAGCAATTTCCGATTATGCAATTAGTATATATAGCCTTACAAAACTTTCCACGATACCACTTCGTCTTGCAATATCTCAGATCTCGATTTTACACTCATGCATAAAGCACGACGGAAATCTCGGAGCTGCCTCGAACACAATTTGCGAATATCAGAATACATTTGAATAAATCAGTCGGTTTTGTATTCTTTAAATTTACACAGACCTCTTGGCTACCGCTTGATCAAGTGGTCAGCTTGGATTTTCATGTACAACGATCGTCACATATAATTTTACTACTGTTAAATAGATATAGTCTAATGAAAGGACAAAAAACGAAGTATATATATTTAGAGTCAAAGTCAAAGTCAAAAACATTTATTTCAAATTAGGCTTACAAAAAGCACTTATGAACGTCAAAAAATATACAAAAAATATAATAAAAAACGATTAAAATACAAAACTAAAAATATGAGTTTTGATGCTTTGAAAAAAAAGCGCTTCAGTGGTTTGGCCTGTTGAGAAAGAAGCACTCAAGAAAACTCAACAGTGTAGCCTTTTTTAAAAACAATCCCTAATGTAACAATATATCATAAACACTGAAATAGCTGAGCAGTTTAAGACCACGGATTTTTATCACATAAATATTCGTCAATAGTGTAGTACCCTTTTTTAGAAAGGTGTTGTTTGATTCTAACTTTAAACATATGAAAGGGCAACTCTACAATATTTTGCGGTACCTTATTGAAAAACTTTATACATCTTCCTATAAAAGATTTACCTATTTTATGTAGTCTCAAGTCCGGAACAGCAAGTTTGTTTTTATTCCTAGTATTAAAATTGTGTGAATCACAATTTTTCTTAAAGGTGTTATAGTATTTACGAACATAAATTAAATTTTCATAAATATATTGCGATGCTACAGTCATTATATTTATTTCTTTAAAAAGTTCCTTAAGAGAGTCACGTGGTCTAAGGTTGTAGATAAAACGAATAGCTCTTTTTTGTAGCACAAATATTGTATTAATGTCGGCAGCCGAGCCCCACAACAGTAGACCATACGACATGACACTATGAAAATAACTAAAGTAAACCAATCTTGCCGTTTCTATATCTGTCAAGAGCCTTATCTTTCTAACAGCATAAGCTGCCGAGTTAAGTCTACCAGCCAGGGATTCAATGTGAGGAAAACAGGAAAGCTTAATCTAACTTATTTAATTAAAGTAGAAAGAATCCAAAATCTATCAGCCAACAGGACCTTTAACATGCCTTGTTAAGCTGATGAAACAAAAATCCCACCGGAAAAATACCTAAGCAATCGCCAAGCGCATAGTGAGTGCAATTAGACGCTATCCCATCCTTTAAAACTAAGATTAAAAGCAATTGAACTTTATTATTTAATAAGTACTACAGAGTTCCTTGCCGACGTCTTGTCAGTAGAATCAACTCGTAAGTCTTAATTCAGAAAAATCTTTAGAGTTTTAATAATAATAATAATAATAAATATCCACTGACATTCACACAGCGCCATCTAGCCCCAAGTTAAGCGTTAAGCCTGTATTATGGGTACTATAAACAACGGATAAACATACATATATACATTTTTTTTTTGTAAATACATACATATTATACATAGAAAACACCCAGACCATTACAAACAGACATGTTCATGCACACAAATGTTTGTACTGCCCGGGGATCGAACCCGGAGCCCTTGGTGTTGCGGCCGACCTCTCAACCGCAACACCAAATGGGTCGTCAGTTTTAGTTTTATTATACAAATATCTTTATATAACACTATTGCACTAGGAAATCATGGAAAGCGGGAAAATAATATGACCACTATGTCACATGTTAAGATATCTATACATTTGAAATATTGTCTCATCATCTTGATAGCTCGAGCGCTTCTATACGTCATTTTCGTCCTCGCTCTATATTTATATAGAACTTCCTTTTGGACCATTGATTTTTATCTTAAAATCTCCAAGATGAGCCAAGCAATGCGCATGGACACTACCTTTTTTCGAAGTGTTTCGTCACTTTTTTAAACTCTCGTAGAGTTGGTTTTCAATGCACCAGAAAGTTCAAATTCTTAGGATATGATGCCAACAATCGACTAAATAAACAAACAAAGTCTCAAGTAGTAGTAAAATAGCTCTAATACAGATTTTATTGATGTCTAAAATACGTCGACTTCGTGACCGACACACTAATGATCATCAAAATGTTTGCATCCTCATAATGTGTTAGAAACTTGAAATTTGGTATGTGATATAAGTTAAGAATACAACAACCAAAAATATTCGTGAACTAAAAAATTTACATGCAAAAAACTGCCTGTATTATATGTACTGAACAACAGATAATCATATATGTTTATGGCTAATGCTTAGTTTGAGGCTAGATGGCGCTGTGTGAATGTCAGTAGATATAATAAGACAAACTTGGCTTTTAATTAAAAATGCATTTGGCACCAAATAAACAGATCCTGCTGTTAAATTAAAGTCAAGCAGGGCCTTGCGCATCCAACGTTTGTGCCACGCGTTTAATTTAAAACATTTTAAGCAATCATTTGAATTTGTAACGTTCGTAGTTTTAGACCGGATAGCTCGTAGTAGAACTTTTCCACACGTTAATTACACCAGAGTTCCAGTGTGGTTCTGCAACCACAGGTGTGGAACTTACTTTGTATTACTTTCGTTATAGAATGGTTGATACGGTAATTTAGCTCTATACGTGAGGTTGTGGGTTCAAATCTTATAGTGAAACCACAAAATGAATGTCACTTTTTGCCATATTCTAGTTTATACAAGACATTTCAGGTTGAAGTGAAAAAAAATATATATAAAATAGGTTAATCCGTTCGGGAGCTACGACGATACGGACGGACACACACAGACACGTCCAACTTCTTCTCATTAATTTACTTAAGCTGAAACTTTATTAATAAATATTTCTTATAAGATCAGCCTCTTGACTCAGTTCATTCAGATTTTAAGTGCTCGCGACGCCTAGAAGATTTAGTTAAGTATCAATTTGCGACTTTAGAGCCGCCCGTAATAGTGCTTATTGGCAATGAAGCCTTAATGGTAAAGCCTTAGGTATCGTCACTAAGTTGCTAATCAGAAGTAGGTGCTTTCGGGTACATATATTATATCCTGTAAAGTCTGCCCACTATTATATAAGTACATAAACATTCAAAAGGATTTTCAAATTTGTTATGCAAAAGGAACGTTAAAAAAAAATCTTTCTAAGTTATCATATAAAAAGTAATAATATAAAATTACAAGGGCAATGTGAATGAAGGGAAAAGTCTATAGGTTCTCAATATTTCGTCATTCGTTACTTTACTTGAAAAGTATTTTTGTCAACTTTTCGTTTTTAGAAGTTTACTTTTTGTAATAAGAAAAATATATATAATTTGTACATTTCAAGTATATCAAAGGAAACTTTATTATAATGACTAATTGTTGCAAACTTTTAGGTCTGAGACGCCTTAAGAACTTCCAGTTGTGTAGATTTACAAATTTTAACTTGGCCGCGTATTTGTTTAGTTTAATAAAGGGGTGTTGAAACAGGTGCAAAACGTAACATAAACTATGATATTTTGCACTTCTTAACCGACTTCAAAAAAAGAGGTAACTCAATGCGACCGTATATATATGCTTTTTATGTTTGTTCGCGGATATCTGTTTTGTCGGAAAGAGTATACTTTAGAGGTGGTCCCATTTTAAGGAAGTTAGGGTCTGATGAAGGGAAATCAGTGGAATCGACGGAATATAGGGATTCAGAGCTACTACTTCTTCATTATAGTATTTTCATGCCAGTGATTATTTTAAATAAAATTACTCAAAATTGTGAAATAAATGACAAGAACTCAAGAAGAATGTATCGATGTATTTTACCTATTATAAAGCTGTAGAGTTTGTTTGGCATTTGGAAGAGACAAAAATGAATTATTTGAGGTCGTAATTTTTTCGTTTAAAATATTTTTTTCCTCATAAACTATTTTATTTCAATACCTACAGTCGCTTAAAAATATTCAAATAAAATTCTCGTAGTGTTTAAGACTTCAATCAGTCAATCAGCCCACCATCGTCCACTGCTGAAAATAGGCCTCCCCCAATGAGCGCCATCTATTCCGGTCCTGAGCAGCCTGCATCAAGACATACATTTTTAAAATATAAACCCTTTTTTTACAAAGGTTCATAAACATTTGGACTAGACTATACCAACAAAGCACATAATAAAAAAATATTAAAAAGTCTTAGATATTATGGGCATACATTATCAATCCGGCAAATAGTCATAAATGTTTATCTAATAATTTACTTCGAATTAATAAAATAATATACAAATGACATTAAGTACCTTATTAAATGAAAAGTTCTCTGAAATCCTCATGAAGATGCTTGATTGTAAAAGTTAAAGTACTAAGTATTGAGCTTAAAGTTCCTCACGTTTACATGTCTAATAAAGCATGTACGGCATACTATCCAACTTTGAAAGTGACTATTAATTTCATCGCAGCGGCTGGTACAAGTTTTCGATATGGTTATCAAGTTAACAAGAACTCATATGCACAATTTGATTCATGTACCGTTTCATTACCTGGATTATGTTAGATTCATACAAATATAATAAATTAACAATTCAATCGTATCTGTTAAATATTTATTTAATAAAGATATTTTGAGTTTGAGATTATGGACTTGTTATGAGTTATTAGTAAACAGGACGCTCAGGACGCTGACCTGATGGTAAGTGATACGCCTGACCATGAGCGGCATTGAAGGAGGCCAACAACTGATAGGCAGTTATCATTCTCTATCAATGCTACACTGCGCCCGTCACAGATGTTAGGTCTTTTACCCGATAATTTTACTAGCTACAGTGCCTCCAGCCCGAAGCACAGAAGTGAAATACACTTCTATTTCACGGGACGATATCTGGCACTGCAGTGGTACCTACCTAGGCGACTCAGTACTGAGTCTACCAGCTAGTCAAAGACATATTGTAATCGCCCAAAGTTGCTGTCTGCCCGTGGTAAATGAACAGACACATTCTATCAAGCCATGATCTAAACTCAGGACTTAGACTGCTAGACCACGATGGATGTTTCAGATTGTTCGACATATATTCATTAACTTGTTTTGTGAACACGTTGCCCATTTTTTGTACAGCAATATTATATTGTTCAAGAACACCTCGTTTTGAACTTTACTTAATATTCTTGTTAACCCCGACACTTATAGATAGTAATAATTACCTGCATTGCAGTCCCGTTAGAACAGTGCAGTTGCAGTGTGGCTAGTAGACAGAGGACTTTCAACAATACTGAGTTGATTGTAAAAGCGTCGATTGCATATTTCAGTTGCACTTTTTGCATCCGCCTTCTTTAAGTCAAAGTAAATAATTAATAAAAATCCCTGCCATTCAGACAGCTTAATCTAGCTCTATATACTAAACAACTGATAAACATACTTACATGAAAATAAATAAAAGGAATAAATATCCACTGAGCATAAGTCTGTAATATGGGTTCAACAACGGATAACATACTTATATACATTTATTTGCAAGTGCATACATATTATACATATAAAACACCCAGACCATTACAAACAGACATGTCCGGGGATCGAACCCGGAACCCTTGGTGTAGTAGTCGACGTCTCAACTGCTACGCCAAATGGCTCGTCAAGCGTAAATAAAACATTGAATATATTTCATCTATAAAATGCGATCTCTGACGTTGACTTTGAATTCACTCACCTTGAAAATCATCTCAGACAGACATACGTGTTTTATAATATTATTATGCAGTGATAATATTCGATAGACTGCGTAAGTGAGGACGCGTGGGCCCATCTCGACAACAGTCGAAAGCATATTAAAATAAAGTGGTGTGCATACTATACCATAGTGGTTACATATAAATAAATTTGGTGTGTTTATATTGAAATTAAAGTTTTTTTTTATCACATGCAAAATTACGAATATTTGTACGGTACTCACACCAAAACATAATTTTTGTTCGTCTGTTTGTTCCGTGTAATCTCTGAAATGTCTGGACTGATTTAAATAGAACTTTATTTGGCAGGTAACTGATGTAGTACAGCAGCATGTAGTAGGCATTTTTGAAAAAAGCTCTTCTTTATTTATAAGTAAGTATTTAATCGTATTATAATATCGTAGACTTTAAAACCGTTATATTTTATTATTCATTACGCTTTTTAGGGTTCCGTAGCCAAAATGGCAAAAACTGGGACCCTTATCGATTCGTCAAGTCTGTCTGTCTGTCCGTCCGTATGTCACACCTTTTTTCTCCTACATACACATTTAACTATTCAAACTTTGTAAGTATATGTATTCTGTAAACCGCTATTAGGTTTTGACAAGAAACTTTGAAAAAAATTAAAATATTTTCGGGTTCCCCATACATTGAACTGAAACTCAGGATCATCAATAGCAATTCAAATCACATTAATTGCACTGCATTGTTTCAAACTATCCCTTTCCACACCGATACGGGTTAAACTACAAGTCAGTTGAATTCAAGTGTACGTGGAATCGGTACACAGGTGGACGGAAACTTGTGAGCAACTTCGGGGTCTTACTGAATGATTTATGGTATTAAATAAAGTACCGTGTTTGGTAACAAAATGGGTAGGTAATTATAAATTAAATGATTTTTAACTGACAATTTAGATGATTTATAGGTAGGTTAGGTAATAAGAAAAATTACTCAATAATAAATAATATGTTTGTAAAAATTCTATATTGTATACTTTGACATTTAATGATGATATTTTGTTTCTTATTATTTTTAGCTATAAGTATTTAATATTTGCACGCCATTTTACTGGTAGAATGCAAAGGACACCAGAAATTGTAAAAAATATGTATACTAACATTCGAGCAAATAAATGAATTCTCTTCTAAACATTGAATGATGTAAATGTTGCAATTTTAGTGGTTCATTAAGTAGGTTGTATCGCTGTATTGTATGTTTTTGCTGATTTAATATATATATATATATATAATTAATTAAATATGTGTGTGTATGTTCATCACACAAATTTCGAGTTAAAATAGCGTTTCTCTAATTTATGTTATTTATTGTCAAGAATTACTTTATTTTGTGGGTTCATGAAAAGTTTTGTATATAACACAGGTAAACATTTCTCTGATTTAAAATTACATTAGTGTTTTTAATAATTAATTCTGATAGGTGCCCTTTTATTCGGCCAAATCGTTTAACATTTCATTTAAATTTTTCAGTTTTAATTATTATTTTCCTATTTTGTTTTTAAATGAAGTGTAGAAAACATGTGTTGATGATTTGCTTCAAGTTTTATATATTGTTTCTGTATGTAACATCGTTTTTAGTGGTTTTATTTGTCTGGTTTTTAACGAGTTAAGTAGCGCGCAATTTCATATATTTAGTAGTATTGTATTTAGAACACCAAAAAAATATTATCAAGAAAAAGAAGTCACTTTAATAGCAAAACCCACTGATTAAATGACAGCTATCACATTTATTGCTCGTAGTGAGGCCTTAAGGAAATCCCATTCAAAGTTTGAGACGGCTCGAGACGAGATCATCCAGCTAAGCCAGATTATTTATAAAAACAGTTAAAATTTAGTTGGAAAGCTTGCTTCACCTTATCCCTACCCGGTGCACCGTCCAAGAGGAGATTTATCGGCAAGATTTCATCTCTTCTAGTTTTAAATATTTCGCTAGAGGAAAGTTCCTTTAAAATATAAACTAGGGATTTTATACGAGAGTTTACGATGGTTTGGTATCGAAAGACGCAAGGTTAATGTTTATTAACTTGGACTGAGGCTCCAAAAAATATTTAAGTAAATAAATAAAATAAATATTCACTGACATTCACACAGCGCCATCTAGCGCCAAACTAAGCATTAGTCTGTTATACTAACAACGGATAAACATACTTAAAGACATTTTTTGTAAATACATACATTACGTAGAAAACACCCAGATCAATACACACAGACAAGTTCGTGCACACAAATGTTTATACTGCCGGGGATTGAACTCGGATCCCTCATTTTGCGCCAGATGGCTTTCCTTGTCAAGCCTTCACCAGCGACCTTTCGCATGTCCTACGCTACGCTTGTCAAGACGCTGTCTCCACTTCAGAACTCGTCTGCTCCAACGGCCATCGGACTGCATATCCTTCAAACTATTTTTTTTTATCTATTCCATATTTTAGAAGTTATATGACACACACACTTATTTCCGGGTTCACACTTACTTAAGGTTCCATTTTCGCCATTTGGCTACGGAACCGATAAACTATAACCCTCCTGCAGAAGTCGGGTAAATAGATTTTTACTATCACTAAACGCCCAATGTGTATGCCACCTTACACGTCACTTCCCCATTATATTGACATTGAAAACGAAATTTCTAACACAATGTAAAAACAATCTAATTTATAATACAGTTGAGTGGAACACGGAGTGACGACGGTCGTTTTGGTTGAATATTAATAAATATCAACGCAAAACGCGACAGAAATATAGCATACACTAGCTTTTGCCAGCGGCTTCGCGTCAGATATTCGAGGGTACAGTTCTCTTTTTCTGGTGACGAAAACAAAATATCATTTGACGCTGCTGTAGACGATGTTTTCCATCGATGTTTAGGTTCCTACTTTTTGAAACTATAAAAAGTCTCATATAAAATTTCACCTCCTCTTATAAGTCAATGGTAGACGATTTCCGATAAATAAAATTATGCTTAACTTTTTTTGTTAGTTCGCAAACCAATTTGTAGCTATTTACCTTAAAAATGCGGAATGTTCCATACATGCTTCCACAACCCTTACAATCTTTGTGAGGTAGGAAGGGAGGGGTATAATTAGATAAAAAGTAGCCTATGTCCCCCTTCATCCCTTTAACTATCTCCACCTAAAAAACACGCCAATTCGTCTTTCCGTTTTGCCGTGAAAGACGGACAAACAGACTAACTTTCACATTTATAATATTAGTATGGATTTAGTAACGTCTGCGAATCAAATCGTTTCGTGTATTTCACGTCGTTCAATGATGTCATTGATGTGGCTAATATTGTAGTTACGAGTCGTATTTTATGTTTTCATAATGTTTTTAATTGGGACCGTAGAAACCTAGGAGGATTTCCTTCTCAAAATTGTATGATTTTAATCTTTAAGTTGTTAGTGACAAGGTTTGGATTTTTATATTATATCTACAATACAACTTTAACTCAATTCAATCGGTAATGTACACCACACAGAAAGAATGAAGAATATTTCGACACTTAAAAATATAGCCTGAAAATATAAATGTCACGGGATGTATTCTGCTATACAGTTACGGATTACGGTGACTTTAATGTTGAATTGACATTTATAATGTAGTTAAGACATCCAGGACCTTTGAAAAACAGCGTATTCCATTTTCAACTCCGGCCCTTGTATCAACAATAAACTTACTAGAATCACGAAGAAACGTCAACCGAAAAATTGTCCGAGCCCCATTGACATAGGTATCGTTATTTTGATATTTAGAACGCAAATTATTAATTTTAATTTTATCCTTACGCGTCACAGAAAGAGTACAAAATCAAAAACACGAGCACACTATCAATGATATTCTGTATATATAAAGGTAGATACGCCATCCGTGCTTCAAAAACGAACCGCCGAAGTTTGTACTCTTTTGTATAGGTAAATATGTTCGAAATTTAAAACATGTGTATGTGTGCTGTTACTGCATTCGGAACACTTTTTTCTATTTTTTTGTGAGCATATCACAAATCCATACTTTTTTACACCATTGCACACTACTATGTCATTATGACATGTAGCGAGCGACTGCCCATCTAACGATGGGCAGACTTTTGCCGCGGACTTATTGTCCTCTCGGTGTGGTGCCTTTACTTTTTACACGTTAAAAATCGGCAACATACTTATTAGTTAATAACATTGCCGCCTAATAGGCTAAAGGGTGGCCAATGAACTGTCCTTGATAAAAAGGTTTCGGGTTGGCTTGTGGTCCACAATATGTGCGTTACAAGCCGATACATTCCTTGTAAATGAAATAAGTCATATGTGACAATAAACATTCAACTAAAATAGTCATCATCATCACCTCATCAAACGTCCTCACCGGGGACCACAAGCCTACCCCTATAGGGTGATTAGGCCTTAGTCGTCCACGCGGACCCAGTAAGGTTTGGACGACTTCACACACAACCTTTAAATCTCTTCGCAGGCGTGCGCAGGTTTCCTCACGATCTTTTCCTTCACCGTAAGTGCGTCGGATAACGTACATATAATTTCGAAAATTCGAAAACACATTGTTACGTGGCGGGGTTTAAACCTGCATCCTCCCGGTAGGAAGGCAACAGTTCACACCATTGAGCCACCGACGTTCTCTTATCTTAACAAAATAGTAAAAACCCAAAATTTTTATTACAATTTACACTAGAATAAGCTCTTCGATTTGCTATCTGTGCATTCCATAAGAGCCGTACCATACCGAGTTCACATATATTTTTTTTATTTTTATTTATTTATTCAATAACAATGTTCATTGTGTTTGAAATTACAATACAAATATATACCCAACAACAATTCAATGCAATACAATAAATTCAATTAGACAGTACATAAACACAAACATTATTTTAATTGATCCATATAATTTTAATATATTTATTGTAATTATAATTATTATTCCATTATTAAATAAAAAATATTATTACAATTCATCAATACTGTAGAAGCACCCCTCTAGCAAAAAATTCTTAAGCTTATGTTTAAAAGAAATGTCATAGACCACACTTTTCAGTTCCAGCGGAAGTTTGTTAAACAATCTAAGGGATTGATAATTTGAGCAGTGTTTGGTAATATTTAAATTTGGTAACAATGACGACTGAAAATCGTTTCTTCTAGTATTCTCCCGTATTAATCTTTCATCGTCTGTTTCATGCCTTGTGATATGCTTAGCGAAATTACACAACAAAACGTAAATATATAGGCATGGAACATTAAGAATTTTGAGGCGTTTATAATAATCGCGACAAGACTAAAATATTACTATCGCTTAATATTTTCATCGTACTGTTTCGTCCACCGTGCTATTATATATGTCGCCCTTGGTACTCTGGTTATTATTATCTCCACATTACGATTGTGATGTCCAGACAACGGGCGAATTGACAGATTTAATGCGGTTATTTCTTGAAATTATGAAAATTGTTGTTATACTCATGACGTTCACGTATTAGGATCTCTTGTTATACGGAAATTCTTTTATTAAACGTGCTCCTACTGGCACTTATATTATGGATTTATGATAGTGTCAAGAAAGTATCTTAATGAGTTAGCAACTACAAACGCTGCGATGGTCAATAGCTGATATCTTATATGATCGAAATAAGAATATTTAGTGTTATCACTAGCACTTTATATTTAAAATATTTATTAACTGTATTATCACCCTGTGTTATCTTTATTGTTATTTTAAGTATATTTTTATGTTATAGTGTACAGAACGGTCAAGACGCTCACCTGGTGGTATTTGATCTGACAATGACAGAGCGGCATTGAAGGAGACCAACAACTGATAGACAGTTATTATACTATGTCAATGCCGCACTGCGCCTGATACCAGAGACAACAGATGTTTAGTATCTTAAATCCGATAATTTTACTTGCTGCAGTGCCATCATCCCGAAACACAAAAGTGCATAACACTTGTGTTTCACGGGACGATATCTGGCACTGCAGTTACCTACCTAGACGAGTCATCGATCGAGTAAAATATTTATTCATATGTGATTTTAACGGCGAGATAAACTGTTTCTTACTCGTACAGGTATCTTAGCAAGAAGGAGGAGGAGCTAAGCTATCAGTATGATGCATACAGTAGTTCTTTAATTTTAACTTTGAAGATTCTAATAGAAGTATATAACAATAACTGCGTCGCGGTCGTAGTCAAGTAAAGAACTTATAAGTTAGTTAGTATAGTACTTAAAAATAGCTCAGGGGGGTCATGACCCCCATGACCCTCCCCCTGGATCCGCCGTTAATCTTATAACGCGCGTATTACCGCAGGGAACAGTTACTATTAAGTAATTTCAAGACTTAACCTCCAAGTCACTTTTTATAGTAACAGCATCTTAGAGGAACCTAACACTGATTGGGCCCCAAGAGGCAGATTACTTTAAGACGCTAATTACTAACTAGTCTAGCAAGCAACCTTCAGAGCTTATGCAATTAAGTTGTATCAAAGTAAATGATCCCTAAGAAAAACAGCTAACGATGAAAAATCGTAGCTACTTTAAACATAGTGCTGCCATCATGGAATGCAAAGGCTTCATTAAAGAAACGCAGTATAGAAAGTAAAATAATAAATCATTTATTATTATTATAGAAGCCTAAAACGGTGGACTTTAAGGCATAGCAATATGCTCAAGGCCATCACTGATAGTGGGGACTGTCCATTTATCAAGCACATGTGTGATATCACTAGGTCTTGTTTAGTTATTTAGTACTAATATCTATACTAATATATAAAGCTGAAGAGTTTGTTTGTTTGTTTGAACGCGCTAATCTCAGGAACTACTGGTTCGATTTGAATAATTCTTTCAGTGTTAGATAGCTTATTCATCGAGGAAGGCTATAGGCTTATATATCATCACCGCTCGAGTAATAGAGCGGAGCAGTAATGAAAAATGTTTCAAAATCGGGGGTATTTTTTCATACTTGGAGCTTCCGCTGCGTACGCTGCGTAAACGGTTAAAGTTACACAAAAGTCATGTATGAGAGTATTGTTCTCCTTTTAAAGGTCTATAAAAAAGTCCGCGACAGCATATGTCTATCTTTTAAGGTTAGCTTACTATAACATATTTTTTGCTAATAAAAAATTCTGAAATTGACCCCGAAACCTTTAAAGTTGGAGGGAGGGGAAATCCTATGTATAGTGATAAATGAAAGTACCGTGTTATCCCGAATTTAATGCGAGCGAAGCCGCGGGCAAAAGCTAGTTCAGATATAAGGTTTCAATGTTACTAATTATTTCTGGATCATTGTTGTCTGATAAATAAATATTTTTATTTATTTACTGTACGCGATGGGACGACGAAATCAAAAAAAATCGCTGGCCCAAACTGGTGGTATATGGCACAGGATAGAGATAGGTGGAATTATTTGGAGGAGGCCTTTACCCAATGGGGACCATTAATATCAAATAAATATTACTTCAATAGTTAGCACTTAACTTCATCAAATAAATGCTTTAGTTTAGTAAGTAGAAATTAGTTATATTAAGTGATTAACTTAGTAATTTAGGGAAAGTAATGTTTAAGCAAGGTCAAATAAAGTCTTTTTATTATTTATTTGCTACCTACTCACTCACAGTGGCAGTGGGCAGGGCACATAGTGCGTAGAACCGATGGCCGATGGGGCGGAAAGGTTCTCGAGTGGCGTCCGCGTAACGGAAAACGAAGCGTAGGCCGACCCCCAACAGATGGTCTGATGATCTGGTTAAGGTGGCAGGTAGCAGATGGATGTCAACTGCAAGGGATCGGTCCGCGTGGAAATCATTAGGGGAGGCCTTCGTTCAGCAGTGGACTTTCTAGGTTGTAATGATGATGATGATGATGACCTACTCACTCGGCGTGAGGGGACATTTTTTTCTTATATTTCTTGGTGATTGGGCATATAGTTAGTTTATGGTTATCTAAGTTCATCGTATTCAATATTGGCATGTATTAAATATATGTACATAAAAGTTATTCAGAATAATAACAGATAAATAAAAACAATCAAGACGCAAATGCTGAATTAACGAATCAGAATCCATCTCAGTGTTCCCTTACTCATCAGATACAAAACCACATCATACGACATAGATAATAATTATATTATAACACACAAATAATATCACTAACTCAAACTTACACACACAATTACAAGGATCAGGATACTTGGCCCGTACCTGTTTCTTTAATACCGACGTACAGTCGAGATAGTAAGATTTTCGAACATAATAATAATAATTTATTTATTCCATCTCACATCAGAAGAACAATATACAACAATGCGATCATTTCACCATCATCAATTTGGATGTGAGAAGCTGGTGTCTGAAAAGGACAAAAGTCTGTGACACAGATCACCAGGTTCTCGCCTGCGGAATGAACAAGTTAACAATCGTCATTACAATCACATTGGTAAAGGAAAATCATCCAAGCATACAAAACTAAATACATGTTCATGCTAAAAACTTAACAATTAATCATACTTATACCCAGTATAAACCCACATAAAATGCATAGTTACAATAATTCCTCGGTGTCTGCATAATTCAGATTGAGTAACCATTATTTTAGTCTTTTCTTAACAGAAATCCGTTTCAGAGAATAAATTGATACTTAGATCATATTCCAGAAAGTTGTATAAGCGTTTTATGAAATAAGTTATATTAGATATCTACCTACAATCTGCCCAAGATGAATTTACCTACTTACTATGCGAATACATATTAGCACTCAAGTTTAAACAAATACCCAAAAACTGCACTTAATATGTATAAACTGAATGTATGTATGCAGTGTAGACATGACGTCATAAGCGACTGACGTCATTTGGCAGAACCCTTTGGCCGGTTCACAAACGTAAATGTTTCCTTTTGTTGGCTTGAATAGTTGCATGTATGTATAACTATTAATAAACTAACCTAAGTCAATACCTATCACTTAAGTAAGTCCTTTATTTTTTATTATTCACCCCCCTACTTTACCTAATGTGAATATTTATTTATTTTAATTCTGACTGTGATCCCATTCCCCCTTTAACCAATTCTTTTGCCCCGTGCGCGGAGCACTAACATAATATGATAATAATTAATATACAAAATAATCTTAAACTAAAAAGAGTACGGACCATGAGTCTGTAGATGTAATTTTATAAATAATAAAAATAAAAAAAAACTAGCCCAAGTTGGATTAGTTTTTTTTTAAAGGAAGGAAAACGTAACCAAGTCATTAACAATATTTAGAGACCAACGGAGAACCTAGCATTTTAAAAAAATACTGTGTATAAGAGTCCTAACATCTGTTGTCTCTGGTGTCGGGCGCAGTGCGGCATTGACAGAGAATTGCCGTATTGGTCTAATTCAATGCCACTTTGACATGGTCAGGCGTATTACTTACCACCAAGTAAGCGTCCGAACTAAAGGTTTCTTATATTAATAAGTTTACAGGACAACATTTTAATATAAAAAAACCTTTATTTTTTAGAAACTTTCTAACACTATTATCTATCTATTCAACCTATCGCAGTCCACTGCTGGACATAGGTCTCCCCATTTTGCGTCAGATATCCCGGTACTCTGCTTTTCTTATCCAGCCTCCACCAGCGACCTTTCGCAAGTCGTCGGTCCATCGGGCCGGAGGGCGTCCTACGCTACGCTTGCCGAGATGCGGTCTCCACTCCAGACCTCGTTTGCTCCAACGGCCATCGGTTCTTCGACATACGTGACCAGCCCACTGCCACTTCAACACTATCATATTGTATGTAAATCCTGTGTGTTTTCACTTGATGACTATATTGTTAAATGTCCTGTAAAATTTTCGATTATCGACTGTTTGCTCGGGGGCATCGAATTTAATTAATTAACGATTATTAAAATGAGACCAGAGTATCTGGTTTAAAATGGGGGAGACCTCTGTCCAGCTCTCGACTTTCATAGGTTGAAGCAAAGTTAACTCCTTCCATAGTCTAGCAATCTGATCCACAAAAAAAACATATCAAAAGTATTAAGAATAAGAGATCTTTACCCGTGATCACCAACCTCAACATTGAAATAAATACGCCCTTTTTTATAATTCAACACCTTAATTGGGACCAGAATCGATTACTGCTTTGATGATTGACTAGGTGGTAGACTCGATACTCTGTCGTATCGAGTCAGGTCTGGCGTATCACTTACCATCACGTGTGCGTCCATATCGTACACTTATAACATAAAAATAAAAAAAAAACTGCTGCACCAGCAAAACTGTCAGTGTCATGTAGTGATGCTAGGTCCGATTTGTTTTAAATCGGGACACGAGGCAAAAACATAGGTATTCAATGTTGCGGATCGGGACTAATAACAATAAAAAATGTTATGTGACGCTGATGAGGTGCCATTTTGAATTTGACAGTGATATAATTTGTAGAAGTTACGTAACGTTAATATATTTTTATTAGACAGTGATGTAATTAGTAGAAGTAACGTAGCGTAAATAAATATATATTAATAATCTGATTTTCTTCTTCAATTAATCGGGACATTTAACGTCCTCATTAGGACGCATCCTCAAACCCCTGAAAATCGGGACGTCCCGCGCAAATCGCGACACCTGACAACACTAGTATCATGTTACATAATGAAATATGCACATGATGATATAACTAGTGTTCAATCAAATTTATCCGTTTTGCGAAGCGTTTTAAATTGTTTATGATTGGCATGTCGCGTTTATTGGATGATTGGATTTTAAGGCACGTCTGCATGAGCGTGTCAGTTGAAATTTTAAATCATTTTTTAATATGTATAGTTACAAACTCGTATGTAGATAGTCACAGACTTAGAACCTCCTTTGTCCTCCTGTCAACGTCCTTTGGTCGTGGTACATCGAAAATACAAGCTAATATCTGTCGATCTGTATATTTTGTCTGAAATCCTTCTTTAAAAAAAATGGGCATGTGAGTTTGTCTCCTAAAAATGTAAGCACCTCCTAGGACCCTTTGAAAATATAGTAGTATAAATCCCGATAATGTTCCATTACATTTTTATTGCAACAAATTAGTCTCAGATATGGCTGAAACGTCTTTAGAATATGCAAATCCAATTCAACCATTACAATTGGAAACCAACATGGTTGAGCTACCCAGATTCCCCAGTACATTTCTGGAAATCCTAATCCGAGTGCCGAACATTCTGGAACGCGTCGTACCATTCCCAAATTGCGTTTCTTGTGTGTGCGATGACGTCACAACCACACAAATCGTTAGACGAACAATAACTAAATGCCAATGATGTAAAAAAGTATGGATTCGTGATATGCTAACAAAACAATCGAAAAGTGTTCCGAATGCAGCGACAGCACACATACACATATTTCGAATTTCGTACATTTACCTAAACAAAAGAGTTCAAACTGTACTCTCTTTGGCGGTTTGTTTTTGAGGCACGGATGGCGTATCTACCTTTATATACAGAATATCATAGCTACATGCGCGAAGAAATTTCAACCAAAAACTGTCAAAACCACTTGACACATACTATTATGTATAAATGTCAAGTGGCTTTGCCATTAAAAGTGTACATTCAAAAGCACGAGCATACTACAATGTCACTATGACATGTAGCGAGCGACGTTATTATGAATGAATATTTTCCTCCATTGACGGATGGACATAATTTTACACTTATTAAGTGATATTGTGCATTTAATTTTTTGTTTATCTAAGTGCATAGAGCATTAAATTTATGTGTGATACGCCAAATGGGAATTCCGATTTGGATCAAACGGGAAATCGTCGACGGTTCCCGTTAATTGGATATTTGAATTTAGTTTTGCAATTAATTTGTTTGGTTCAGCTTAATTCAAGGGTCCAATGTTTTGAGCTCCGGTTATAATAGTGCTACTTGATTAAGTTGGGGATTAATTTGTTTCGGTATTTACATTAACGGTTATTAATTAAATAACCTCTGATTTGATTACATTTACAAAATGATGTAAAAAAGTATGGATTCGTGATATGCTCACCAAACAATCGGAGAAAGTGTTCCGAATGCAGTGACAACATACATACACGTATTTCGAATACATTTACCTAAACAAAAGAGTACAAACTGTACTCTCTTTAGCGGGTCGTTTTTGAGGCACGGAAACTTTCTAACACTATTATCTATCTTCCTTGGCGTATCTACCTTTATATATACAGAATATCTTGCATTTACATCATACTATAATGTATATCTTGAACTGATCTAATAACTTATTTTTTTTATGTGTTATGTGTCAGAACGCTCACCTGATGGTATGTGATACGCCAGACCGTAACAGGGTGGCATTGTAGGAGATTCACAACTGGCAGACAGTTATTATTCCGCCGCACTGCGCCATGGATCGCCATCCCCGAAACATAAAAGTTCATAACAGTCCTGTTTCACGGGACGATATCTGGCACTACGGTGGTACCTACCTAGACAACTGAGTATCGAGTCTGTCACATAGTAGAGGTTATGGGTAGTCTCTGGATGCAGATAACTTCTGACCGGTGAAGTAATTAGCGAAGGCCTGTGAATACAGGAGGTGGACACCATGTTGCTGATAAGATGATGATAAATATAATGTTTACCATGTATCAAGGAGCATTGGGAAAATATGAAATAAAATATTCACTGACAATCTCACAGCGCCATTTAGTCCCAAACAAGCAACGAAAAGCAAAAGGGTACTTAATAACGGACAATCATACTTTAAACTTTCTTTTTTTTGTAAATACATACATATATTTAAAAAACACCCACACCAGTACAAACAGATATGTTCATGCACATAAATGTTTGTAATGCCCGGGATCGAACCCTTGGCGTAGTAGCCAAGCTCTCAACCATTACACCAAATGGGTCGTCACATTATGTTAGGTTTGTAATTTTAAATCGTTGACAACGCCTTTTAGTTAACGATAATTTTAATATTTTATATTAAATAATTACACAACTAAATACAAACAATATGAATAAAAAAATATGACATATAAATAGGACCCTTAAATAGATACCCTTCTATGTTTCGTGTTATTGTGCCCAATTAGGTTTATAAAAGGCTATTCAATACCTTATTTAAAACAACGTAATTAACTTGATTCCTTGTAAAATTTAAAAATGCAGATGTCGTCATAGACTTTGATACGGTGTTTCCTTTTCAACTTGCAGTTCACGTCTATTAACTTTTGTAAATACAGTCAAGAGTAGCTGGACGCAAAGTAACTCGTTTATCGGGAGAAAACTTGATTGGTCTATTTGATAGCCTCGCTATACATAGAGGAAACTTTACTAGCTTTTGACGAAGAGTGCCTGGAATATATTTTTCTAGTCATATGATACTTTTTTATGTTTGAATGGGTATGACGCGGTTTAAGTACGAAACCCATTCTGGTGTAAAGAACCTCATCTGTAATAGCCCATCAGTATAAAAGTACGAGTACTTTTATACTATTAAAATTTAAATCGAAAGAAATAACACTGAAGTGTCTGAATGATTCTTTTAAACAGTTTGCTTTTTCCATTTGTACATAACACATATATAATTTATTTTGTTGTACATATAAAATATGGTGAACGTTTATTGTTTGTTTGTTGCTAACCTCTGGAAAAACAAAACGGTTCTTACCGGGATTTTCACTGGTAATTATTGTAAAGAATAAGAAAATTCGTATTTTCGATTTATTCATTTCTTTTTGCTTATTTAGACAGACGAGCAGGTGGCCCATCTCCATCAATTCATGTCGCTGCCTATCAAGAGGAAAGGGCTATGTTTACTTTTTTCCACTAAGTCATGGGAATATTTATAATGACCTCTAAATATACAAAAGTCCAACAAAAAGTCCCGTTCAAATCTGTAAAGCCATTTCAGAGATTACCCGGATCAAATAGAGATACATACAAACATTTTTTGCGTATGTACTATATATGCGTAAACAATGGTTATTTCAATGTTAAACTCCAATTTCATTTACATTTTTTATATTTTTTACTCTAAATAAACTGCTTCCATCAGCATTCATAGTTTGATAGAGCAACAAAGTAATATGTTTGCCAGTGTGGTCTTTACACAAAGCCTGAACAGAAACGTGATGATTCGTCCAAGAAAGGGATATCGATATTGGCCGAATGAAGATTACGAGACCGCCTCTGCCGGCTTAATTTGGAACCTATTTGAATAGTTTACATTGACTGATCGTGTTTATTAAACAAAGGATTACTGACTAGTATCAGGACGCTGGGCGATGAGTTTAGTTGCTGCGTGATTCAAAAGTAGTTTCAGGTTTTGGCGAGTGTGCTTTAAAATTGGATAAATTGATTCCTCCAGCAGCATTTCTCTGTCGGACAAAACGCCGTAGTGAGGGCTCCACCCCTTGGTTGCCGATATACCATATATTTGTACAAAAAAGTTCTGTTCTTCCTTTATCGTCTGTGTCGGTGTTTCCTGATACATACAATTTAGCGGTTTTCAAGGCAATAGTAGATAGGCATTATTTGAGTTTGCCTGATAGATCTTAGGCTGCATCGTTACTTTCCATCAGGTGGGATAGCAGACAAACGCACTATTTTTTGACATATAAAAGAAATAAAATAAATTATTATATATATAATATAAAAGCCATCGAGACCGAAACTAAGCATTTAGCCTATCATATGGGAACTGAACAACGGATAAACAGACTCAAATACTTTTTTTTGTAATAACTTACATATTATACATATAGAACACCCAGACCAATACAAACAGACATGTCCATGGACACTTATGCTTGTACTGCATCGTGGATCGAACCCGGAACCCTTGGTCTACACCAGCGTCACAAGCACTATACCGAATGGGTTGTGTAAATATAATGCCTGAATAGAAACTTATAAATCATACGAGCAAGTAGCAGTAAAGCTGCATAAAGTCCCAGCACTACAAATTACATTAAACATCTGCTTGTAATTTACATAATATAACTGTCACCACAGGCAAATCGATTACAATGCACGCGGGCACTATCGATCGTTACACCTTTGTAATACACCGTCAACCCATAATACGTCGCCATTGAGGGGCAGGAGCCTACCTGTGAAGGCCATATAGTGGTTCATGCAGGCCCAGTTCGGATTGTCTTCACGCACAACTTTTGAATTGGCGTGCGCAGGTTTCCTCACGATGTTTTCCTTCACCGTAAGAGTTTGTCATACGGTACTTTGTAAATATTGGTAATAAGAGTTTACTAGGTGGTAACTCTGTTATGTTGGTACCACCGCAGTGCCAGATATCGTCCCGTGAAACAGAAGTGTTTTGCACCTCTGTGTTGGTCTTCTGCATTGGTCTTGCAACAATGCAAACACAAACATTCGTAAAATATACACTAATATAATTATAATGCAACATTTTTAAGTTATTTTATACTAATAATTTATTGACTATCTAAATTGTTAATTTCACTAATAATTTATTATATCTAATTATATATTATATAATATATATTATATATATATATAATATATATTATATATTATATATATATGGTCAAATGTGTATATTATAGATTTTTACAGACACAGTTTTCAAAGTAAGTATGAAAATCGCCTAAACTCTTGAAAGGACAAATTATCAAATTACGATACCGATAATAAATGTCAGTTATAAATTTAGACAGTTCTATCAGAACCGGTGAAGAAAAAAATTTCGCTGAATTAATTGTCTATATATAGATTTGACCCAAGGGCTGGATAACCTCAACAAGGTTATCCATCAATACGAATTCGAATTAATTATAAATATCACAACCTCGTTTCGTTACGTGCGTGCATTAGTAATAGACAGCAGAATCGTCCATTGCATGAAAATCTATTGTTTTAGCTATTAATATTATACGGGTTACGTATAAACTCGTCAATAGAAACACTAGTTGTATACTTTGGAACTACGTGGCTCATATTTATAAAGAGAGTTAACACAAAAGCTACTGTAAAAAAATGCCTATATGCAATAAAAGATACGTGTCGATCACTGCGTTTAATACTCACAGCAGTGGCGTGCACTCCATATATGCAAATAAGCAGTGCATACCCTGTGCGTCCAGACAACCCAGAAAATCGCCAACATATTAAATGATTCCCACTTATTCGGCCCATTTTCCTCTATGGATTTAAAACCATAGGCGATCTGTTGTCATGAAAAGCACTCAATTTGACAAAAGTTAAATTAATTATTGTTTTTGCAATTAGTGTCACTCACTTTGCATATCCTACTCATAATCTCTGTGCACGCTACTGCTTCACAGTATACATACGAAATTTTAACACAAGACATTTTATATATTATACGGACAATAGCTCAGTAGTCGTGTGAATTTCATCCATACTAATATTATAAATGTGAAAGTATGTCTGTCTGTCTGTTTGTTACGCTTTCACGCCTAAACGGCTGAATGGATTTTATTGAAACTTGGTATGTTGATAGAAGGTAACCCAGAATAGGTTTTAGGCTACTTTTGTCCCGTTTTCACCCCCTACTTCCCTTCTCTAAAATGGGGGTTGGAAGATTGTATGAAACATTCCGCAATTTTTGTAGTACGACGCTGAAATTGGTATGCGGACTATTTTTCAGAAACGAAAAAATATGTCATAATTTTTTTTCAAAATTCACTCCAAATCCTTCAAATAGGGGAGGAAGTATCATAGCCAACTTTTCGCAGTTTTTAAGGTACATTTTATTGAAACTTGGTATATTGATAGATGATAACCTAGAATAGGTTTTAGGCTACTTTTTGTCCCATTTTACAGTTTACAAGGAAGAAAGCTAAAAATAAGTATGAGGACAATTGTCAGAAACAATAAATCTTGCATATTATTTTTCTGAAATCAGTCCCAAAATTCTTGACCAGGGAAGTGGTATCATGTTGTACCGAATTTAACGCGAGCGAAGCCGCGGGCAAAAGCTAGTAAAGAAATATAGCCGACCATTTCGGATTCAATGCAATTTAAGAAAGCGAAGGCCGGCACGATTTTAACCGCGTATTGTATTCACGAGAGCTCTTTGTTAAAGTATATTGAATATTGATAGAAGTTTAAAAGCGGACGACCTGGTTCATACTGGGTGTAGAAGATATTCGAATAAATGATAAGTTAGGTGTCCGTTTATTAAGCTATAAAGTTTAGGTTTAGGAGCTTCTTAGTCCAGAAGGAGACTATTACGACGAGAGTAAAAGGCAGACCGATAAATATGAAGGTAAGCTTAAATAAGACCGCGCAACCCCCTTTTTTGTACAGACATTTAGTCAAACAGGAGAAGTAGGCAAATTTAATAAAAATTAATAAGAACAGTATGGCGACACAATAAATGTAGTCCTCGCATGGATGTTACTTAAATAAATAAATGTCCACTGACATTCACACAGCGCTATTAAGCCTTAAACTAAGCATTAGCCTGCAATATTGATACTAAACAATGGGTAAACATACTTAATGATACAGGGTAAACAATCCCTTTTAAAGTCACCTTCGGATAAGACTATCGTAAAGTCACCTTGCAGCACAAAGGGTACAATGAAAACAACCATTTAGAGCATGAATTCCAAAATAACAATGTCCCCAATGACAATCACTGTACCTCAACTGGAAACAACAATTATCCCTTGAAAACACAACAATTTAACTCCCCACAAACGTTAATTGACGCTGTGAAACCAATTCTCATGTTTAACTATTAACCGGGAAAAAGTTCGCGGAGCCATACAACTAGGGAAAAGCCGGTTTTAACACGGAAAATCCGGTTTGTTCCGGAAAACTCCGGCTTGTTCCGGTAAACTCCGGGCTATGCGAATGTGAAATCCGCTTTATGGAAGGATGAAGATTTATTCCTATTTCATATCATATTATTTATAGATTAGCAGGACTTTATTGTTTCGACCATCTAGCGTATAAAGTGCTTTCTGCACACCTTACGCGGTACTAAGTAGTACCACACAAGTTCATATTGCAAGCCTATGCTATTTTTTTAATTTTTTACCTAATATTATCTATGGCTCTGTTGACAGATGCACGCCAAATGCCTGAGTATTATGTGGTTCCATACAGAACTGGCTGGATTAACACACATGATATTTCCATATTTTTTATTACGTCCATGATTGTAGTGGAACACCAAATTTTCAGTTGGATTGAAAGTGTCGTGATCGTGTCGTGATGTCAAGTAAATTGGTACTATTGCCAGCACTTTGCAGAAAGAGAAAAATGTGACTTTCACTACGTGGTCTCCTCGCGGGGCTCGAACATTCTAAAGAGATAATCAATCATGGTGAAAACAATGATGTAAAAAAGTATAGATTCGTGATATGCTCACAAAACAATCGGAGAAAGTGTTCCGAATGCAGTGACAGCACACATATACATATTTCGCATGAGCGTACATTCACCTAAACAAAAGAGTACAAACTGTACTCTCTTCGACGGTTCGTTTTTGAGGCACGGATGGCGTATCTACCTTTATATATGCGAAATATCATTGGTTGAAAAGCACATCTTTTAAACTTGACGTGACATAGCATCAATATGCATTTGGACTGACAGATCGACTGCGCTATTTTTCTCAATTTGTATAATCGAAATAGTTCCATACCTTTCTAAGGTACATTACGACCTATAATGTCAGTTAAGGTTATGATGTGACGCACTAACCTTTATTGCCATTGAAATTCAAAGGATTGAATATATGGATAAAAATAACTATATGGTGAAATGTGATATATTCATAGTGATCGATTCTGATTCATTTTTGTACCTTTCAAAATCTTAAATGTTTTTTTTAATTGATTTTGTTATTGGCCGCAGATGGTCTTAACGACGTCACCGGATGAAAATGGCGAGCCTGGCTCAGCCGATGATTGGCTCCGGTCGCGGCACGAGACGGCTTACGGATACCTATCGAAGTAGGAGAAGGACGGCCACTAAGGGCGCCCACTATGGCTCGAACCTCGACTTAGTGCCGTCCCTCGGACGAGGGAGGAATATGACGGAGTGAGACGCTGTGAGGATTGGGAGTCTTAAATGTCAAATGAGTAGCCGATAAAGTTTCACCAATGATATTATGTATATATAAAGGTAGATATGCCATCCATGCCTCAAAAACGAACCTCCGAAGAGAGTACAGTTTGTACTCTTTTGTTTAGGTAAATGTACGCTCATTCGAAATATGTGTCTGTATGTGTGCTGTCACTGCATTCAGAATACTTTTTTCGATTGTTTTGTGAGCATATCACGAATCCATACTTTTTAACCCCCGACGCAAAAAGAAGGGTGTTATAAGTTTGACGTGTCTGTCTGTCTGTGTGTCTGTGGCATCATAACTCTTGAACGCATGCAGTGATTTTAATTTAGTTTTCTGTATTAAAGGTGACTTATGTGCGAGTGTTCTTAGACATGTTTGATGAAAATCGGTTGAGCCGTTTAAAAGTTGTGAGGAGTGAAAGTGGGGAGAGAAACCGAATGACTGCAAATATACTTAACCTACCTATAAAAAGTTACTACTAGTTAGTTACTACCTATAAAAACCTATAAGTTCTTGTGTCGGGGTTTTTTAAATTTTTAATTTAATTTTAATTACATCTTGATTATACTCTTTACATCTTTTATTATTGAACTAAAAGTTAGTTATAATCAATAAGTAAGTTTTAATTCAATTAAAAAGTTAGAAGATTTAAAAAAAAAATCATTATTATTTTTGATGCGGTGTCAGAGGCAATCTTCTAAGCTGCTTTCCTATGTGAACATCTTAGCTTAACAATAAATTAACTAACTCGTATTAGTTACAAAGTATAGAACGATGGAACCCGTTAAAATTTACCGCCTAGTAAACACAGGCCAGATTAGAAACAATGTTATCAATAAGAGAACTCAGGTGGCCGATATAACTCGCCGGATCAGCAAGTTCAAAACGCAGTGCGTCTGTCATGGTTATTTAAGATTTTTTTACTGTCCTGTAGTTTCCTCCATCCGGAATAAAATACCAAGGCTTATTTTTATGAAAACCTCACCTTATTTTTTGCACTTTTGTTTATTTGCAATATTGTATTTCTTATTACACTGAATCTAATAAATATAAGTACAATTGGTAATAGTGAGCAATGACGTCATATGTCACTAATCTCATTCAAAATATATGTAAACGTTACTTATTGACAGTTCATAACAAGTATGTCTACGATTAGTGGTATCAACTACCGGGTTCTGGAGTAGAGACCTCATCTTGGCAATCGTAGTGTAGAACGCTATTCCCGAGATTTTTCTACCTACCGCAGTACACTGCTCCACATAGGTTTCCCTGATTTCATGCAGGTTATCTCAGTCCTATGATTTCCTCATTGAGCCTCCACTAGCGGCCTTTCGTAAGTTATCGGAATTTCAGGCCGGAGGGCGTCCTACGCTACGCTTGCCAAGATTGCTGCTCCAGAATTTGTGCACATTGTGTTATTTGTCCCTTATACTACTTACTGACTTGGATTATAGAAGCAACATAAATGTTTTCTTTCAAAATAACACTACCCTTTTCACCTAGTAAACAATGTTTGTTAAATGTATACAAAATAAAAGTTTCTAACTGTGTAAATGTTTTTAGAACTCCACAAAAAGTGAAAGTTTAAAATAGTTCATAGTTTCATTACCATCTTCAAAAATTCAACAGCTAAAGTTATAAACAACAGGATCATTCTTTATAAACTCCTAAAAACAAACCACACATTTACAGTGATTCCACTTTAATATTAACATCAAGAAAGAACTTTATTTTCTCAGTTCAAATGTACAAAAGCTATTGAATATTTGATGAGAATCGTCTTCGCTGATTGTTCTCATAAAAAAGAATAATATACCTAACAGTTTCAACATCTTGTTATACGCCGTGTTCACGAGTTTAAAGTGTGAGGCTTGTGGTACACTTTTGCCAGAGGGCATTTCTCAGAGTGATAATACATAGTTTAGTCGCCTGTGACGTCGGTGATATTAACTGTTTGGGTAAGATGTGCGATTTTTATTTATCTATTCGTACATACCTACGAAACTACCTTTATCCAGAATGTAAATGATATTAGAAAATGTTTTGAATTTGAAACTTTCATGTTTCACTATCAAACTGGGTGATTCTATATATCATATTTACTAGAAAAAGTATATAGAAAATGTTTATTATTTATCCGTTGTTTAGTACCCATATTACAGGCTAGATGCTGAGTTTGGAACTAGGTGACGCTGTTTAAATTTCGGTGGATATTTATTAATTTTATTAATCAAACAAGAGGCTTTACAATGTCTCCGAAAAAGCATAATTTTCGAAAAATTAAAGACGAAATACGTACTCTTTGACTAATGCTTAGTGATAAACTAAACGAGGAAAGTGGAGGACTGGGATATCTGTCGCAAAATAGGGGAGACCTACGTCCAGCACTGAACTGCAACAGGTTAAAGAGAGAAAAAGGGATAAACTAAAACTGCCCATTAGCTCTTCAGCTAAAGCTCGTTCAACCGCAAAGTACATAATCATTGCGATATCGTAATTTAAACAGAGAGTTCATCTATGTGGGTTTACCTTAAAACATTTCATTAAAGGTCACAATATTAGCAAAAAATTGAAAATTGAATTGAATTGAGAGAAGTTTTTAGGCGCAAGGTAGATTACATAGTAGGTAGAAGTTTAAATAGATACATGTTCCGGTGATCTTATGTTCGATTCCCAAGGAAAGACCGCTTGTTAAAAGTCGCTTTGGTGGTACTTTCTTGGTTTGGTTAGGTTAGGTGATTATAACAACTGATATTTACACAGCGCTATCTAGCCCCACATTATGCGAGCTTGCAATTTAGAGTACCTAAACAACTGATAAACTTAGAGATATTTTTTTTTGTAATAAATATACATAGAAACTCTCACAATAGGCGATAACTGAATTCAACGTCACACAACTCATAACAGAACCCATATAAATATTCATTATTCGTTATAAATTCAGATTTATAACGAATAATGTTCATTCTTCTCTGCTTCAGAGTAGAGAAGAATGAACATATTCCAATGAAATGGTAATGCACAAAATTCAGCCTTTTTCATAATAACATTGACAATGATAAAATGGCTTTTCCGCACTGCATTTTCAATCAACATGTGAGAACAATAACTGTATTCTGTAAGACCTCGCGTGCTTCATTTAAATCTGAATATTTTCACTCACAACATTTCCATATTTATATAAAACGTGGACGGTTATTTCGTGGCGCGAAACTCGTTTGGCAAGGTAAAACGGTTTAAAGATGGAGGTATTTCGTATATCTTGTGACGTTGGTGATATGCAATTATGTTTATATTTAAAATTAACTGTGCTACGCGGTGTTACCCGCGTACTATTACCTACTTGCTCCGATTTTAAATACCTCGGTTCCATACAGGGAGATGGAGGAGTTGATCGCGCGGTGCAGCACAGAATAAACGCAGGATGGATGAAATGGCGACAGGTCACAGGTACAACATGCGACCCAAGGATGCCGCTCAAATTGAAGGGCAAAATTTACAAAACCATCATACGGCCTGTATGGATCTAGGTGTTGGGCAGTTAAGGAGAACGATGAAAGACGATTGCATGCAAACGAAATGAGAATGTTGAGATGGATGTGTGGTGTCACGAGAATGGATAGGATACGAAATGGGTATGTAAGAGAAGCTTGAAAGTAACACCAGTGACTGAAAAGTTGAGAGGAAATCGGTTAGCTTGGTATGGACATGTCATGAGGAGGGATGAATGGCACGTAACAAAGCGAGTGCTGAATCTGCATGTGGATGGAAACGTAAACAGAGGAAGGCCAAAGAAAAGATGGATGGATTGTGTAAAGATGGATATGAGTGTGAAGGGGGTTTGTGTGGATGACACAGCTGATAGAGAGGAGTGGAAGAAAAAGACATACTGCGCCGAGCCCAAGTAATGGGATAAGGGCAGGAGAATGATGATGATGATGTGCTACGCGGTGTTACCCGCGGGATAAATTGAACGAATGAAATGTCTCTATCCATATGAGTGTTTGGGTGTATCGATATTTTTGACCAAATTGTTGCTTCTGTATTTATCTATTTGATAGCCTTAGATGTCGCTATGTAATTGCTGCTGACTGTACCTGTAACACTATGGTAATAAAAACAATAGTTTGAGAAACAGACTCACTTATCAAATGGCAGTCCCCAACTGCGCTCAGGGCTTCGTCTTGGACGAAGATAACTATGAAAATAAAACTAAAATTTAATCTGGATCCTCAACCGTTGAGGTTTAACGTTTATTTAGCAATTAACGTCCAGTGGACACATCATTTATTGGGGTTCAAGTGGACGAAAGTGGACCAAAGGGATTTCAAATACAGAACGGTACAGGTGGATGTTTCCCAAACTGTTGTTCCCATCGAATAACAGTCTAAACAAAGGTCACTTCAGTGTGTGTTATCGTGTTATAAAGTTCAATCACTATATATTTTTGTCTTTATTTTATATCATAAAAATATAAATAAATAAATATACACTAACATTTACACAGCGCCATTTAGCCCCAAGTTAAGCGTGAAGCCTGTATTATGGGTACTAAACAACAGATAAACATACATATATATATATATAATATATATATATATATTATATATATAATATATATATATATTAATATATATATATATATATTATATAATATATATATATATATTATATATATATATATATATATATATATATATATAAATATATATATATATATTGTTAATACATATATATTATCCATAGAAATCACCCTGATCATTACAAACAGACATGTTCATGCACACGAATGTTTGTACTACCGGGGATCGAACCCGGAACCCTTGGTGTTGCATACGACGTCTCAACCGCAACACCAAATGGGTCAATAAAGAAAACCCAAAATAACCCTGGTTGTGTCCGCATTCATACTCGTTATAGTGCCCCAATAGCCCAAATAGTGGATATCGATTCTGGAACGCTCTAAGTTTGTTGGCGAAAGTGACAGGAGATATTGCGTTTGCAACGACGTCCTGGCGCCTGTATGTTGCACCGAGTGGGAGATTGGAGCCAAAATTTTACATTGCCCTATTAAACTGGTTTATCCTTGATTACAAACGCCGACAAACGTACGGGTAGGCTCGTGCCCTCGGTGTGGACGTATAAGCTAAGATGATGAATTGAAAAAATAAAATTTAAAATGGATACTCATAAATAAAGTTTTCAGTTTTCGTATGTAGTAAAATTCCTAAGCATCTATAATTTTCTTATGAACTTAGTTATTCAGCAAATGGCTTCGTTACTCTAACTCAGAGTCAAAGCAACGTGTCAACGGAAAACAGAGCTGGCATATTCTAAACTGGCTTTGCCTACGATCATCCTACAAATTGACTAATCGGTCACATTTGACGAACCGTTGACAATAAATCCACGGGGCAACCCTGCACCGGATGATAACACCTAATTTATAGTCACAGACGCGTTCAAGTGACGCCGAGTAAATTATCTAGTGACGACTGTGACCGATAGGCACCAGATACGTGGGGCACTGTGATTTGTACGCGTTGCAGTTCGAATTGTGCACAAGACTTCACTATTGTTGTTAGCGCTGAACAATGATATTCTGTATATATAAAGGTAGATACGCCATCCGTGCCTCAAAAACGAACCGCCGAAGAGAGTACAGTTTGTACACTTTTGTAAGTTAAATGTACGCTCATTCGAAATATGTGTAAGTGTGCTGTCACTGCATTCGGAACACTTTTTTCGATTGTTTTGTATGCATATCACAAATCTATACTTTTTTACATCATTGGCGCTGAATCGTGTTGTAGGCATTAGTAAATATTGTTGATATTAAAATGATTTAGTTTTTTTATGTTTGATTTGTGCAGAAGACTTGATTTTGTTGGCGATTAATGACACATTGTGGGGATAAGATTTTTATGTCATATGTGAACGGGACAGATAGTTTACTCACCTGGTGGTAAGTGCTACACCTGACCATGACAGAAGTAGGGTTGAAGGTAATAATAACAGTAGGTAGTCATTTTTCTGTCAACACTGCTCGGCGCTCGTCACCCGAGACAGATGTGACGTCTCTTGTACCTGATAATTTTACTAGCTGTGCCCTTTCGAAACAAAGAAGTGCAAAACACTCGTATTTCACGGTATCTAGCACTGCGGTGGTACCCACCTAGACGGCTCAATACCGAGTCTACAACCTAGTACTGGTAAATATTAATAATATTACAAAGTTTTAGTGTTAATCTGTCTTTAGTTATGCTGTCTGATTTTGTATGTACCCTGTAATGGGATTTTATGGGCCGATGATGATGAGGGAAAACGATCATCTTAAATGTGAGTAATAATATTATTTTAGGAGACCGTATACACATACTACATAAATTAAAAAGCTATGTTAGTTAGTTAGCGTCAGTGGTAGTATTTTAGTCAAAAATACTTTCGGTTAATATTATAATTTGCGACTATTTTAACTGCTCCACTTTGTAAAGTAACAAGCCGTCTAGTACAGCTGTTTGTTTCATTTCACTAAAATTGTTACGGATAAAATCGGAGAGCTAATTAGTTCACAACAACGGGCTTTAACGCTCCTTCGTCGTGACAAGCGGTGTTAACAATTCCGCTCCGCTCGCTTAGCTTCTCTTGAAATTTCGATTTCTTATATTTTAAGCTTGGCCATAATTTTCATTTGGAAAGTCGGCTAAATAGTTGTGGCACTAGCTACGCCAGTAGCAAAAGCCTAACTGAAGTTATGATATTTGTCATCGTATGACGTCATATTTATTTATTTATCTATTACAGTCATGTGGTTACGAGAACTTATATATTTTGACAGTATGTACAACTGTACCTGACACACGAACCCTATAAGGGCACAATAATGAAATAAAAATACGAGGAATTTTCAAGTCAGTGAAGAACCCTATATTAAAATTCCCTTAAACTCAAGATACTCGCATGCACGTATGCACGCATGCACGTACACATACTTACACACATACCTATATACACGCACACACACATACCAATTTTCTTGGGATTTGCCAATTACTATCAAAAGAACTAATTATCCTACAACAACAGAGAAGTGCATCCGTGTGCATTGCATATTAATCTGCGCAAAATACAACCTTAAAGTTCATCCCCAATGCAATATACGTCAAGTTAGTGTAACTGTCAGTAGAGCGGGTTTATTTACCTAAAAGGTTTAAAGGGAAAGCATGCCAACTAATGGGCAACAGATTTGGACGATCCTGTCCTTTTTAACGTTGCCCTGCGGCGGTTGCAACAACTGCGCTATAGTTTTCCATTTTAACTTCGCTTCCTATTCTAGTTTTTCTATTTTCATGGGAATATCGATCTTAAATTATATGTGAATAGTAATATTTTGGTTATTAGCGCTTAGATTTCCGCTCACTAGCTTTTTTTATGGGAATATAAACTTTTTTGTTACACATAAATAGCTACGGGTGATATTTAAGTAATTAAGTATCCACTTTTTTTATTGTTCTTACGGGAGTCTAACATAAACTACGCACATACGAGTCCAGCAGGGGACTGCAATAGGTTAAAGAGAGACGTGGTTATACAAAAAGTAGAGTTAGCGTTGAGCTTATGGTTATTAAATCTTTGTCTTATTTTATTGTCTCATTGTTGCTTTTTTCACGTGATCTTGCGTAATTAGATAAAGAAATATTCAGTTAATGTTAAGGATATTGTAGCCTGATGCCCTAGGACAAACTCTTATAATCTAAGCTTACCTTTATTTGTTTCTAGTAAGTAATAAGATTGTTGATACGTACCTGTAAAAAATAACGACAAATTAGTTTATAAGGCAAGAAAATATTAACACAGTAAAAAAAATAACTTTATTTTGTTTCTTTATTTGTATTCATATACGAGATTTACTAGAGTATAGCTTAGCGCGAGTCTGTAATTTAGGTAAGAATCCCTATTTAACAGCACATTCTTTGTAGTTTGGCTATGCTATGAGTAAAATTAGGTATTGGTGCAAAAACGAAATTGTTCATCATTATTATTAGCTCATTTCCGTCACCACCGAGAGGCATGAGCCTACCCGTAAAGGGTATATAGGCCTTAGTCATTCACGCGGGCCCAGTGCAGATTGACTAACTTCACGCACAGCCCTTGAATCTATTCGCAGGTGTGTGCAGGTTTCCTCGCGATGTTTTTTTTTCACCGTAAGAGTTTTAGATAAACGTACTTATAATTTCGAAAATTCGAAAATACGTTGGTACGCCCGCACCAATGAGCCAAGGATTTACTATTATTTAAAAATAGTAAATCCTTGTACTGCAAAGGGAAGATTGGGCTTTAACCGTAGCGGTTTAAAGTCCAATCTTCCCTTAGCTTGTGTTAAACGACTACCCTTATACAATACATAAAGTAAAACGAAAAAAGACGATTAATGCATCGTTGGTTATATGAAGAGTAAAGTATGTAATAATAGGGAAAACACAATTCGGTGACAAATTTATGAAGACGCATTGCTGTATCTTTAAAGTTTTTGCAAAGCAAAACCACAACTGCAACCCGATACGAGAATCGATCTTGACGCAGTGCATAATCATAAATAAATCAAGATACTAGCCTTGTCTTAACTTCACAACACGAACTTCCTTCGTTATTTTTGTTTATAAAAGTGACAATACCTAACAGTGATATGTAAATTTAACTAACAGTTTTATACGCCGAATGTCGCCATCTTTTCTAGTTTACAAATGTGTAACCCCTTTGTGCAGTGATGACGTCAACAAACTTCTTACTTGTAATAGTTGGTATGAGGCAGATTTGGTAATTCCAACGGAAAGGGAGTCGATACAAATGCTGCATACGCGTTGCGACATCTCGCGGCGAATAGGGGAAGCTTAGGTTACAATTGCTACGAAGTTTTCAACTGAAAATAGCGAAGTACTAGCGCCATCTGTGGAGAGGCGGATGCATTTGAAAGCTTACGTTGTACCGGGAAAAGTGTTTGCGTGGAAAATGTTTCCCTAGTTTGTGAAAATCCCGATAGATGGCGCTGCTAGTCAAACCTACAGTTTTCTAGCAGAGAAAACCCCTTTAGTTCCCTTAAATCACCACAGCTGGCGTTTTCAATTTGCTTTCACTCATGGATTCGCTGTGACAATGTACATTAGTTCAGAAAAACTCTCGCAGATGGCGCTACCATGGGTTTTGAACTCTGTTTTGAAATAAATAAAATGTATGCAGACTACGATTAATTGCATGCGACAACATTTTCAGTAACATTCATTCGCATAGCATATTTAAATTATCTAATTTAACTTAATCGTATCCCTAATACTTCAAATATGATAATAAAAAAGCCTACTAACTGCAGATGAATGAATAAAAAGCCAAAAAATATTATAAATTTGTCCAAAAAATTATAAAGTGTTTGCATAAATCTGGACTGCATTCCAAATTTATAT
Organism: Leucinodes orbonalis; assembly: GCA_019425675.1. NCBI lineage: Eukaryota > Metazoa > Arthropoda > Insecta > Lepidoptera > Crambidae > Leucinodes > Leucinodes orbonalis. The sequence goes on from PQWD01000528.1 coordinate 101,813, forward strand.
TTCATTGTTATATGAATAAATGGCCCTTTATAATAATATATGTCTACTATCTTGTAAAAACGTCGTAACCGCTCCTATTCCTAGCACAATAAGTGTCAAAATCTAAATGAGAATGAAACACGACACAATTATCTTACTCATCACAATACCATTGGTAATAAACAAATAAGCCACATCTTGTCTTACTGCATTTTAGACAGTTTCAATAATTGATACGCGATTTTTGACAAGATGCTTCCAGGTGTAGCGTACACTCCAAACATACCATTAAGCAGTGCATACATGCGTCTAGTCTAGACAACCCAAAAATTGCCAACATATTAAATGATCCCCACTTATTCGCCCATTTTCCTCTACAGATTTAAAACCATAGGCGTTCTGCTGACATCAACAGTACTCATCATCAGCTCATTAAACGTCCCCACCGAGGGGCACGAGCCTACCCGTATAGGGTGGTTAGGCCTTAGTCGTCCACGCGGGCCCAGTGCGGATTGGACGACTTCACACACAACCTTCGAATCTCTTCGCAGGCGTGCATGAAGGTTTCCTCACGATGTTTTCCTTCACCGTAAGAGCGTCGGATAACGTACATATATTTTCGAAAGTCGAAAATACATTGGTACGTGTCGGGATTTGAACCTCAGCCCTCCCGGTAGGAAGGCGACAGTCCACACCACTGAGCCACCGACGCTCTTTTAACCACATCATAAACTGTACCATAATTAGCATTTAGATTGTTCTGCCGATGTTCACTACTTCATTAGTCTTATCCCGCATATATAACGACCAATTTGGCGTTGCGGTTGAGAGGTCGACTGCAACACCAAGGGTGGAACCCTTCGATCCCCGGGCAGTACAAACATTTGTGTGCATGAACATGTCTGTTTGTAATAGTCTGGGTGTTTTCTATGTATAATATGTATGTATTTACAAAAAAAATGTATATAAGTATGTATATCCGTTGTTAAGTACCCATAAACAGGCTTCACGCTTAACTTAGGGCTAGATGGCGCTGTGTGAATGTCAGTGGATATTTATTTATTATTTATATATACTTACTCGATACCTAGCAGGCAGTATTGAGAATATTTAATTTTTTTCCCTCAATTTAATCGTTATTTAAGTTTAAATTTTATTTGAGTGATTTGGTAATCCCCTCACTACCTTAGTGGTTTCATGAACGGGATTCGATAAAAATATTTTATATGGTAATTATAAATAAATTGAATTTGACGGCCATGTGGTGTAATTGGTTAGGATGTCGGTTCTTACATCAAGGGTTCCGGGTTCGATCCCCGTGAAGTACAAACATTTGTGTTTGTTTGTATTTGTCTAGGTGTTTTCTATGTTCAATATGTATTTCATTTGCCTACATGTAACTTTAAAATAATATATTAAAAAATATATACCTGCAAAACTAAATACAAGACCACACATCTTTGAAATGAGATAAATATTCCTTTCATCTACGTAAATCGAATGTAGCAGCTATTGAATCGAGTTAAAGACAATAAAAAAATATCTAATGAACGAGGTACCTCGAGACATAAACTTGCGATTCCAATTTTGGATAATTTAGTAAATGATTTTTTCTAAGGTTCGCAAATGAAAGTCATGCCTTTGGTTAACTAATAAATAAACAAATAAGTGTAATACTGTTAATATTTGGACTCAATGAAAGTTGTTAATTTAAATTAAAAATATTTTAACATGAAACAAAAAAATCAACTTATCATCATTAAGGTCCTTTAAAGAAAATTAGTTCAATCTTTAAACTTTAACTTGTCAAGGCTTAATAACAGCATAATTTATAATTACATGTCCAGGTGCAACTGGCACGCCAAGGAGGACGTACAATTGGCATGATGGTTTTGGCAACGGTATTGGCCCAAAACAGGCGCTCGATCTTGATTGGCTGTTCACCACCGCAAGCCCTTCACTCGCCAATTATAAAGTGACTTTGAACAAGTCAATCGCAACTTGCATAGTACAATGATGTAAAAAGTATAGATTCGTGATATGTTCACAAACCAACTTAAAAAAGTGTTCCGAATACAGAGACAGCACACATACACCTATTTCGAATGAGTGTACATTTTCCTAAACAAAGAGCCTACAACTGTATTCTCTTTGGCGGTTCGTTTTTGAGTCACGTCAGGTGGCGTATCTACCTTTATGTATACAGAATGTCATTGTATCAAATATTTTATTACTTAACTAGTGTTCGCCGTGGTATTACCTGCGATATAATATTATTTTCCCCCGCATAAACATAACCTAAAAGCATAAATTTTCATCTGGGTACCTAAAAATACTTATTAGTGGGATAAAATAATAACAAAATAACTATTCACCTCGCTTTAGGCTAACAAAATTATTCCGCATGTACGAGAATCAATGCGATATTTTTGATGAATTAAAATTACGCATCTTTGAAAGTTTCTACGTCTACACAATCCACGTTTGTAGTTGAAATGTATTATGTTATTTATTTCAAAGAAAACAACAGAAGGTTTGAAATTTTTGTTTTTGACTATACTTGTTTTTATTTTTATTCTGTGTCTGGTAATTTGTTATTTAAATTATTGTGGCCAATAAAAATGTTTCTTTCTTTCAAAAAAAAAAATTCCAAAAACTATATTACAGATCTACCATAGACACAAAAAAAGTTTAAAATTTCCAAAAAATATTACCATTTACAATAGACACACACAAAATGGGGATTATGTCCTTGATGTTTTTCCCTGATTTGACATTGAGTCTAATCACGACACTGATAAAACACTCACCCGCCACCAGCTGCCAAGATCATCTGCATCCTGCCGGTTGGATGTCGGCTTCGGGGAGGCGATCATCGCAGCAAGCAACCGTCGCACAGCACCATTGTCACAGATTCTAGCACTGCTCACTTTACCAATCAACACTGTTCCTTCACTACCAACTAAGTTTGTAATTTCAACCACGTATTCATTATACCAATCAAAAATTAATTTTATTGTTCTAATAATTATAACAAAGAAATAATGTTGTTACTATTAATTTGAAATATCGCCAAATAATACTGTGTTATTTTAAGAAATATCAAAAAAGAGGTTTAATGGATCGTCGAAAATTTCCCGCAAATGCCAGGAAAACAGTATAAAAATGATCAATAGATGGCGTGCTATAGTGCGTTTCATCGAACCTATGCTTAAGAGGCTACCCTACGGGACCTATGTTTTGTTTACATGGATTGGAGTTTATATAATAATATGTCACGTGGAAGCGAATCATTTTGATTGGACGATTCACATATTTAAGTTACATGTCTCATTCAATATGTTATCGCCATTGCTGGCATAAGCCGATTTGTAGGAAACGTCGTACTACTATTGAAATTTATACGTATTACTTTGCATCCTCAACGCTACATTACTAGGTGGTAGACTCTAACTGAGTCGTCTAGGTATGTTTGCGTGCCAGATGCCAACCCATTTGGTGTTGCGGTTGACACGTCTACTGCAACACCAATCCGAGTTCGGTCCCCGGGCAGTCCAAACATTTGTGTGCATGAACATGTCTGTCTGTTTGGTCTGGGTGTTTATATATATATATATAAGTATGTGTAACCATTGTTGGGGCTAGATGGCGCTGTGTGAATGTTCGTGGATATTATTATTATTATAAGATATCGTCCATAAAATAGAAATGTTTTGTACTTCCACGTTTCAGGAGACCTAACATCTTAGGTCTGAATTCTTGGCGGTCAATGCAGCATACAAACAGCAATGCAGGTCAATAATAGCGCCAACGGGTTGCAATCCGTTTCTTACTTCCATTATTTTTATTATAAAAATTTTGATTAGGAATGACTGTTATCTCATCTGATAGAAAGTAACGATGCAGCCTAAGATGTATCACGCAAACTCAAATAATGCCTACTGCTGTTAACTAAGTAAAGTTTGGTACTAAAGTTCAAAGTAATGTACCCTTCAATTGGCCAGAGCCTAATCAAGGCTTTTTCTTCCAAATCTCAGAACATCTCTTTAATAATTCACGAAGCGTTAAAGAGAACCAACACGAGGTCGAGGAATTAGATCGATTTCTTAAAATGTCTAGTTTTAAAGGAATTTTTAAAGGATATATAATATTACGGTAGCCAAACTAGGGTAATCGATGGTGTACTGAGCTATAGTTATGTGGTCAGAGCACGTGTGTGACTTACGACTCAGTGTTGCCACCTTAGTTTCAGAAATGGGGCTTTTTGTGAAGTTGAAAAGGGCTAGATTTAAGCATCAAAAGAATTTCTTTTTTAAAAATGCTGAAATAATCATGTCATTTAGCCGTTTTTGTGAACGTCTAAAAAATTCTTCATGACCGATGAAATAGCTAAAAAGTTACACATGCATGTCGAAAACTTCATATTTTGGTAATATTTTCAAGACAGTGAAAAGGAGCCAGATTGCACTTTTCGGGCTTTATCGTTAAAAAAGGAGTTCACCTTTTCTAAAAAGTGCCAGATCTAGCCACAAAAGGGCTCTAAGGTGGCAACACTGTTACGACTTAAAAACAATTTGTTTACTATTAATAAAAGCCGATTGATTTTAGATATACGTTGTTATTCTTTGTAATCTATGTTGTAAGTGATTGATTGGTTGGTATCGCTGCTTACGTTACATTATTTATTTTATTGGTTTAATGGTACTACCGTTATATTAGGTTCCTTCATTGTTGTCTTATAAAATTATAATACAAAAAAAAAGCATTTTGTAGAGTAATTTTATTAATTCTATTTAGATTGACCATTTTTAATTTAATTTCACGGGTTATCTGTTAATGTTTCTTGAAATATGGTTACAATATTTATTCGAAAACTATATACCTAGCTTGTCACAACTCAAATGCAATAATATTCACATCATTGCTCAAATGAGAGTTATTATGAAATGATTTATAAAAAGTACCTTTTATATAGGAAATATTTTATCAATAATTACTTTTATTTAATTATAAGTGTTATAATGAAAACCATCCCAATTTTACGGGGTACTTCATTTAATTAAAAGACTCATATACCCTTTGTGTCGGCACATGGGTTCAATTAGTCAATAGTTGCCACTGTCCTAAAATTCATGCAAAAATAGGTCGTTCTTTATATAAGAAAAAACAAAAAGGAAACTTCGTCTCAACTTTACTATGACTATAAATCAAACATGGAACCGACTTGGAAGTATTCATTTATATTTGATTGACAACATATGCGGTGGCTTTCGTTTTTCCCACGAAACCGATGCTATTGATAAGTTACGAAGCGGACGGATTCTTTTGGTGGGACTTTAAAGTTTTCGAACAAATACGTCAGTGTTTTTTTGTATATCGGTAAAATGGTTCAATTGTCGTTGGCAAAAACAAATGTCCCTACAATGCTGGAGCCACACTAACGAAAACGGCCTTCATTAATGACAATCCGGTAGTGTCACCATCCGCAATAAAATGCCAAAACTCATTTTTATAAAAGCGCACCTTATTTTATATGTCATTGCATTGATCGCTTTTGTTTATTTGAAATATTGTATTTTTTATTATACTGAAAACAATAAATATAAGGTCAATTGATGATAATGAGCAATGACGTCATATATAACTTATACAGAATATATGGACGTTCCTTTTTAACGGTTCGTAAAAAGTACCTCAACGATAAGTGGTGTCAACTACCGGATTAAATTTCAGGTGTAGCCACCACATAAAGTGATAATTTGGCATTTTTAAATATAAAAAAATATCGCAATAATTATCGTTTTTATAGGCGTTAGATGTTAGCCGTTAGTGTAGCCCCAGCATAACAAATGTTTAGTGACTATTGTTGGCAAAATATCGATTGTTGGTATCGGCAATAAAGTATATTAACTGCGATATCGATACCTTCGACAGTCCTATCGATACTTAATCATTTACCTTACAATCGATTATTAACTGGCGACGACCCATGTGGTGCAATGGTCGAGACGTCGGCTTTTACACCAAGGGTTCCGGATTCTATCCCCGGGCAGTACAAACATTTGTGTGCATGAACATGTCTATTTGTATTGGTCTGGTTGTTTTCTATGAATAATTTGTATGTATTTACAAAAAAAATGTTATAAGTATGTTTATCCGTTGTTTAGTACCTATATATAGGCTTCATGCTTAACTTGGGGCTAGATGGCGCTGTGTGAATGTCAGTGGATAATTATTTGTATTATTTGATTATAATTACTGAGCAAAATTAGATTGTGAATATCGGATCTTTTTATAAAATGTTAGGATAACAAACACCAGTAGCTAAATTGAATCTACCAGTAAAATAGGTGAAAAATTATGTTTACGCATCTTTCCGAACCGGTGGTAGATTCATTAAAAATAACTTCTTGACGATTCAAAAGTGTCATGTAATGATTTATTTGAATAAAACATTTTTGAGTTTGAGTTTTTTAAATAATAACTAAGTGAACATGTAAGGTATTATGTAATTTTTTGCACCTCTTTGATAATGAACACTTATATTTTTCATGACAACGATCCAGATATTCTTCCACTAGGCGGGAGATGACGGCTTTAGTGATAATAGAGGAAAACCTAACAAGCGAACAGTATTGACGGAAAAATTCTTTGCAATACTGCATACTGTAACATCAAACGGAGCTCCGTCGTTATTTCCTATGGTCGGGGACGCAAAACTAATAGGCTTGTTAAATTAACCATTTGTTTTCGAAAACCATATAAAAATCATGCAATAACTAATATACTCATATCACTTAAATTGTTTATCTGTCCCCAAGAAACTATAGCTTGTGGCATTCTATAACCGCCATTTTGAATAAGTATGTTTAACGGCTTACAGCTTTCTAAGAACTTCTACAGCGTTATTCGGTGCAACGTTTTTTAACTATCTAATTAGTGAGTTATTACAAACAGACATGTTCATGCACACAAATGTTTGTACTGCCCGGGGATCGAACCCGGAACCCTCGGTGTTGCAGTCGACCTCTCAACCGCGACACCAAATGGGTCGTCAAATATAGTTCTCCTATGCAACTAAGACTAACTAGTTTCATAAATAGAATATTATTTTCATAGAAATAAAGCAGGTACTGTAGACACTACAAACACTGTCAAAGAAATTTCAGGCAACAATTTAATATAGCTTGCATTTACTCGAAGTATACATTAGTAGCTAAAACATGTTTGCATGCACTAATGATATTTTCAAGTGACTTAAGTCATTTTTATCAGAATCACTAACAACACATATGTGTCAAAATTCGGTCAGCTTTTGCATGGAAAACCACAACATATTAAGACTTTTGGCCCGCTTCTTCATAATGATGAGTTGTCATTTCAGGGATACATCTTATTTTTTAATGACAGTCCGTCCGTACTTTTTATATGTCCAAAAACACAATCAGAAAGAAATATCAACCAAAAATTGTCCGAGCCGCTTGACACATACACACACACAACACACATGTTATATTTACGACAAAAATTATTCATTAAGATTTTCACCTAAGGGCGTCAATAAAAGGGGACAAGATCAAAAGCACGAGCACACTACTGCGTCATTATGACATGAAGTGATTATGAATGAAAATTGTGCCCAAACGACGCGATGGGCAGACTTTTGCCGCGGATACTTTTTGAGTGCGTTTGTGCATGTATTGTTCATGTTCATGAATCACAGTCCGTCCATATTTTTTAATGCATCCATGAATTAAAAAAAAATAGGATTTTGAGCAAATTTTATGATTTATATTATAATATGTTTATTTCACAATCGTATAAGAGATTTGAATCCAAGCCATTTCATATACAGATGGTATAACATTGCAACAGCGTTTTACACTAACACAGCAATCGCCGGCAGCCTGCAAAGCATACGCGGTTACCGGGACAATATAACAAAATAAGGATATTCGCTTCCAACTTGATTGCGAATCATATTGGCTCTTGTAAATGGAGAATGGAGTGGCCACGCGAAGGCAATGACGGTTAATGAAAGGCTTAATAGATATTGTCAATTTTACAGTGCTCATGTGAAAAGGGTAAGAGACTGGATTAGAAGGAGATTTAAGCCGCTTAGTAATGAAGGAGTATGGTTTTAGACCTGTTTGATTCTTTAGTGTTGTAAGAACCTGATGGAGTTCTTTGCGTATGGAAATAGTAGGAATCCTTTATGTAATTAACTTAAAAATAACACCAAACTTGTAGATCACGTTAAGCCTTTATATGGCGGTCGTCACTTTTATTTAAGGCACTATGGAAACTCTGACATCACGATTGTTTTGATTGTTTATCATTTAGCTCCAATACAGAATCGTCCGACTGCAGAGCACACGTGTTTTTTATGTTAAATGTACAGGACGGTTAAGACGCTCACTTGATGGTAACTGATACGTCTGATCATGATAGAGCAGAATAGGAATGATGACTATTTTTTTTTCAGCTATTATATCCTTGAACCGCATTATAATAGGAACATTGGTAAAAAAAAAATTACTCCGTTACCATTAAAACTCACAGAGATTTTTCAATTCTAAAAACACAATAACAGACTTTCCCAAAAACGCTTCATACAAATGGCTACCTAGTTATGACGTCACGCCTCAGTAATTCCTATGCATAATCTGTGAATTTTGTACTACAACTATATTAAATGTTGCGTTTAATAGCAAAAGTTGCTTTAAGTTATATGTGTTATCCTTTTGTTAACAATTTTTTGACAATTAATGTAATTTAAAAATGGACTTGCCCACTCATCTTTGAAGACTAATAAAATTCATAAAACGTGAGTTTTTGAGCTGAGAGTAAGCACATCGTTATTTTTAACCCAGATTTGTAATAATATAAAATAGTTCTTACGATTCCAGGACCCAGTCATCATGCCTATTGAAGGAGCCCAACAACTGATATACAGTTATTATTTTCTGTCAATGTCGCACTGTGGCTGTCACTCGAGACAATAGGTCTTTTATATCCGGTAATTTTACTAAATACAGCGCCCTCATCCCAAAACACAAATGTGTATTATAAACAAATAAATTATTGCCTTCGTAAAATCATATTTCATCATTCAAAATAAATAAATAAATATCCACTAACATTCACACGCGTTTAGCCTGTACAACGCTTTTCATGCATTTTTACATATTTTTTAATACGGTCGTAATTTCATTATTTTGGTCCATATACCAAAACCAATAACACTATGTCCATTTACATCATCCATATAAGTGTTGGACTGAAACCAACCTGTACATTCAGCTGGGGATAAAAAGGGCATGCGATCGTATATCTTCGATTTTACGCGAAGCGCCTCAGTCATGGTTGTCGTAAAAAGTTTTTTTAGGATCAACGCTATTTGGTGAGTTGTATGGGCTATAAACAACTTATTGGTCCTGCATTGTCGCGATCACGTTTATTTGACGTATTGGTCGCACTGAGGACCCTATTTAGCTCTTAATAGGACATAGTTAAAGTACAAACTCAATATTAGTCCTCTCTTAAAAGAAATTTTACTAGGTGGTAGACTCGATACTGAGCCGTCTAGGTAGATACCACCGCAGTGCCAGATATCGTCCCGTGAAACAGTAGTGTTATGCACGTTTGTATTTCGGGATGAGGGCACTGTAGCTAGTAAAATTGCCGGGTATAATAGACCTAACATTTGTTGTCTCTGGTGTAGGGCGCAGTGCGGCGTTGACGGGGAATAAACTATATCCTGTTGCTCTCCTTCAAAGCCGTTCTGTAATGATCAGGTGTATCACTTACCATAAGGTGAGCGTCTTGTACTCTTTAACACAAAAAAAGGTTTTCCTTTTTTTGTGTTAAAGAGCACAAACTACCTAGTCTTAAATACAAGACTTAAAGTCTAGATAAGGTAAAAAACACGCGGTAAAAAGGTTTTTATCTGTGGTATTTTAAAAAAATTTGTAAAACATGCATATTATTATGTCTTAACAGTTTTCTTGCTTATAATTATTTAAAAAATACTTTAAAAATTATATTATGTACGTTTATTGGCGCTCTTACGATGAAGGAAAACATCGTGAGGGAATCTGAGCACGTCTACGAAAAAAATCAAAGGTTGTGCGTCATGTCGGCCAATCCGCACTGGGCCGGCGTGGATGACTAAGGCCTATACACCCTATACGGGTAGGCTCATGCCGGGGACGTATAATGATGAATTAAGTTGAAAGTTTTTGAGTGTATGTTTGTTACTTTTTCACGTTTAAACGACTTAAGCTATTATAATTAAATTTGGTATGCAGTTAGTTGACATCGTCATGAAGCATATATACTATATAGGCATGATTGCTGGAAAATATCTTATACTAAGGGTAACGCTGCGTGGCACAACTAGTATAAAATAAATATGTATTTTTAATTTATTTTAGTAACATCAGTTCCCTTTTAAATTGAAAAGCTTTTAATTGGTTGTAACTGATACAAACAACTTCTTAAACCTAGTGCATTGTAGCAACTGAAATATTTTGATGACTTAGGTTGTGCTGGCAACCCTATTAAATCCTAATAGGACATGGTCTGGGGACTGGATGAGATACATCAATATAGAGCCTGCCACCTAGTATTACAGTCTTGAAGTCATAAACAAAAATTTCTATCAAAGGTGAAGTCGTACGAGTATGCATCGTTTTATCACATGCAGTGAAAAATTTTGAGGGATCTGTTTATGATATTTGAACCGTGCATATTTATATACTTTTTTCCATTATAAAAAAAAGATTATAATTATTATTGTAATAAAAACGATATGCATTTCCTATAAAAACTCAATATTAATAAATATTTTATGGTTATCTTTAGTTTGTTTCTCTTTGCAAATTTTGTTACTAAAGTTATATCAACTTATTTCACGGCGAGAGAAAAATTAAAAAGCGATAATATTTTGATTGGAACTGTATCAATATAGAGTTGAGCCGCGCGAAGTCACATCTAGAGAAATTAATACAAAATCTGTTGTTTTTGGGGACGGTTAACCCCATCGAGCCTTTGGTCCTCTCAACAGTTTGTCATTTTACAATGTGCGTTAACTAGTTTACATCTTACATATACAATAAACTAACGAAATGCAAGATCTCACTCAAAAAGTGGCCGCGACAAAAAATTTGACCATCGCGTCAGTTGAGCAAAATTTTCATTCATGATCACGTCGCTTGTTACATGTCATTGTGAATTTGTGACATAGTAGTGTGCTCGTGCTTTTGATTTTGTACTCTATCTTGATGGTGGTTTAAGGTCGAAATTCAAATGAATAATTATATGTATGTATCTAATTATAAAAAAATACTATATGTATATGTCATGGGGCTCGGATATTATTTGGTTGACGTTTCTTCGTGATTGTGCATCTACTTAGGTAGTTTGTTGTTAATCAAGGTTTATATACAGAAGTTGATAATATATTTATAATTTGCCTTACAGCAAGTCTACGTTACATATTACACTAAGTCTGTGTACAGCAATGGATCACACAAAATTGAAGGGCATACATCTCTCAGCCTACCTAATAGGCAAGAGCGTAGTCATACGCTGTATAGGAGCGCTAAGTGCACTTAAATACCTCACGAATGGAAGCCCATAGAAACAGTGTAGTTTGCAATATCATACTCAGCCCGCCTAGGCAATTGGCAATCACTTCACGTCGATTCTATACAGAATAGCACTGATGGTTAAAAAATATATGTGAATAAAATATATTTTTTTAATTTATTACTCATCATTTACTACGTGGTAGGCTCGGTACTGACTCGTCTAAGTAGGTAGGTACCACCGCATCGCCAGATATCGTTCCGTGAAACAGGAGTGTAATGCACTTTTGTATTTCGGGATGAGCGAACTGTAGCTAGTAAAATTACCGGGTATAAGAGACCTCACATGTGTTGACTCGGGTGTCGTACGCAGTGCGGCATTGATTGAGAATAATAACTGTTCATCAGTTGTTGTTTTCAATCAATGCCCCTCTGTCTTGGTCAGGCATATCACTTAACATCAGGTGAGCGTCCTGACCGTCCTGTACACTTTGTACCATAAAAAAATGACTGTACATTCAAATGGATTCAATTATATCTTGACATAGCCTTCTAGCTTAAGTACCTACAAATAATAGTGGTACAGTAAGTTTCGCCAGATTGTATGGATGGCAGGCGTTCATCATCATCATCAGCGCATTATACGTCCCCACCGAGGGCCACGAGCCTACCCGTGTAGGGTATATAGGCCGTAGTCGTCCACGCGGGTCCAGTGATTGGCCGACCTTAATAACTTCCACCTGAATAAAATTGACCCTTCAAATTGTAACATATGGGATACAATAAAAATATATATTATGATGTACATAACCATGAAAACTAACAACGAAATATGGTTTGTACGATCTCTAGTCAGTTGTTTTTATACTTTATGAAGGGGATTTTCTAATACTAAATCTCTAAGGAACGCTTCATGCGCGAGTCTGACTTCCACATAGCCAATTTTTGCATATACCCAGAAATAAATGACTAATACAATAGTCATAGTTTCATCATCAGCTCATTAAACGTCCCCACCGAGGGGCATGAGCCTACCCGTATAGGGTGATTAGGCCTTTGTCGTCCACGCGGGCCCAGTGCGGATTGGACGACTTCACACACAACCTTCGAATCTCTTCGCAGGCGTGCATGAAGGTTTCCTCACGATGTTTTCCTTCACCTTAAGAGCGTCGGATAACGTACATATATTTCCGAAAATTCGAAAATACATTGGTACGTGTCGGGATTTGAACCTTAGTCATAGTTTAAGCGTTCTTATTTCTTTTATAAAGTCAACATCTCAGTATCGGTATTTTAGTCATTACTACATTAAACTAATTACTCTTTTGTAACTGACAATCCCTTAATAGATGCTTTTTCCATTCGTTTTCAGCGAATTACCCTTCTCAGTAATTAAAATTTAATTTCCTAACTATATTTAATATTAAATTCCAAACATCAACATTTCGTTCAAGCTATCACCGTCATCACTGATGGATTATTAATTATAAAATCAAAGGACTGAGTGAATTGTGTATTTGACACCACTAATCGTTGACGCACTTTTTATGAACTGTCAAAAAGGAACGTTTCCATATATTTTGTATGAGATTATTGATATGTGACGTCATTGCTCACTATCATCAATTGACCTAATATTTATTGATTTCAGTGTATTTAAAAATACAGTATTGCAAATAAACAAAAGTGATAAATGAAACGACATATATAATAAGGTGCGCTTTTATAAAAATAAGGTTTGGTATTTTATTGCGAATGGTGGAGAATACCGAATTGTTAATTTTACCGTGGTAAAGGTATAAGAAACAGATTTACAGATTTTAAAAGGTTATTATATACCCGTCAGCATCTTTTCAGCTTCATATGTCCACTGCTGAAATGGTCCCCACTATGACTACCATTGACACTCTACCATTGGCCTAAATTACCTAAATTATCCGCAGATTTAACAAGAGTTAAACAGACAGAAAATTATATAATTGTTATTACGGAGTAAGCATATTTATTGATGTATGAAGACAAAACTTTAATTTTATTATGTATAGATAGACAAATACAAATACGCAAAGAAGTATCCAAAGGCAGGCACAATAGCTTTAACCTATACAAAACAACCGAAATTGACCTGTTAACTAATCGATTGAAGAGTACGTGTCCCAATAAAAGGTCACATGTAAGATAATGGTAAGTTACCGTAACCCGGGTAAGGCCACTCGGAAGGGTCATCGTAACTTAAATTATTCATTATAATGCCGATTGTACGGTTGTATCAGTTTTGTGTTTGGGTAAGTTTACTTCAGATGGTTGACAACTGAAGGTAAAGCTGACTTCTTAGTCAGCTCATAGAGATACCAGGTTCGCTTCTTGATTGAAATTAACGTTACATGTTTGTATAAATTCTATTTACTATATTTATTATCTATTACACCTATATCTACGAGTATTACGCATAAATAGAATTGTAGTGTCAGTTTGTGATATTGAAATAATATTTTTTTCTTCATGCATATGAATAATAGGTCTTTACCGTTCTGCAATACTGGCCATGTCAAATCAATATAATTTTTGCTTGGCTAAGAATTCTAATTTTAAATTAATTTTATTTTAAAAACAAGAATTCTTTTTCTAAATGCAGTCATTTGTTTTTTTATTAGTATTGCATTTTTATCGCATTTCAATCTTTTTTGTAATCATGGATACGTTAAAAATTCGAATAATCATGGCATATGAGTACCGTCGTGGCAAAAACGCGGCACGCAACATCAATGACGTTTACGGAGCTAACACTACATACCAAGCTAGCACCACCTGTTATTGGTTTGCTCGCTTCCGTGTTGACGTGTGTTCCATGATGACGAGTATATAAAAGCACTGGGAATCTCGACCAATGAAAAAAAAAGTATGGATTCGTGATATGCTCACAAAACAATCGAGAAAAGTGTTCCGATTGCAGTCACAGAAACACATATTTTGAATTTCGAACACATTTACATAAACAAAAGAGTACAAACTGTACTCTCTTTGGCGGTTCGTTTTTGAGGCACGGATGGTGTGTCTACCTTTATATATACAGAATATCATTGATCTCGACCTGAAAATGAACCTCGCGGTCGTCCGAAGACTTTGGTCGACCGCGAATTGCCTTTAGCAAGTGTGGAAGCTGATGCTACCTACTCTACGGCTGAATTAGCCGCAGATTTCGACGGTACCGTCAAAACAAAAAAGAGCTGCAGTTGTTTCCATACTACAGCAGTTTAAACTGAGGCTGTACTAGATTGGCCACAAGATTGTAAGAAATTATTTACCTTTTGATTTTGTCTCACTATATTTGTATATGGTTTGTTCTCTCTCTCCATTAATTGTTTTGTAAATATTTGTGGCCAATAAATATGTTTCATTCTTTTAAAGCAATATTGGTCCATTTGCGTCAAATTGCCAAGATCAAAAAGCTTAACAAATAGGTGTCCCACGAACGCAATGAATAAACAATGATGTAAAAAAGTAAAGATTCGTGATATGCTCACAAAACAATCGAAAAAGTGTTCGAATGCAGTGACAGCACATATACACATAATTCGAATGAGCGTACATATATCCAAACAAAAAATTACAAACTGTACTCTCTTCAGCGGTTCGTTTTTGAGGCACGGATGGCGTATCTACCTTCACATCAGAATATCATTGTCAATGAAACATCTAATGTGGTGTATAGTCACGTGTCGACTTAAGCATTGCACTAGTTTGAACAACAGCGTTCTCGTTAGTCGAAACTTCTCGAAACAAGAAATAATTACCACAGATCTAAACTGGAAATGCGAGTGGGATTTCCCGCAAGGCCGGTCCAACGTCAAAATTCACGACGAAAATGTTACCAAACAAAGCTAGAGTAAACTAAGCTCGTATGTTGTTATACTCGTGCTATTGATTCCATGCAATTAGCATGGAAGCTGACTAATTGCATGGAATGAGAAAAGCGGAGGACCGGTATATCTGGCGCAAAATGGGGAGACCTATGTCCAGCAGGGGACTGACTGACATGGAAAACATTAAAATAGAACGCAGGTTGCTCATAGGTGTGGACTGTTGCCTTACGAGCTGGAGGGTGAATTTTAAATTCCACAACGTACCAATGTGTTTTCGAATTTTCGAAATTATATGTACGTTATCCGACGCTCTTACGGTGAAGGAAAACATCGTGAGGAAACCTACATGCACGCCTGCGAAGAGATTCAAAGGTTGTGTGTTAAGTCGTCCAATCCGCACTGGGCCCGCGTGGACGACTAAGGCCTAATCACCCTATACGGGTAGGCTCGTGCCCCCTCGGTGGGGACGTTTAATGAGCTGATGATGATGATGATGAGTTCTTTAGTAAGTAGAACTTTTATGTCTTTTCACAAACATACTGACTGTTTGACGATCGTTTGTTAAACGAAGTGTATAGTATATTGTTTAGGCAAGCGTCCAAGAGCACATAGTTTATATATTTAAATAAATAGTATATCTGAACCGTCGGACTGCCGAATCATTTGAACGCACTGCGGATCTGTTAAGGCTGAATGAAATTGATTATTCAATTAATGATTAAATCTTGAGGATTCATAGATTTTCCGAGAGTGGTAGATCCATACAAATACGATGAGTCAAAAGTTTTAATATATTTGTATTATTGATCTGATTAAAATGACTTGGTATTTCACATTATTCAAGAGATCCTGTGACAAATCTTTCATCTGTGCCTACATATAAATTAAATTTGTAATATTGAGTGATCTGTTTTTTTACTGCATGCATATGAATATTTATACGAATACCAAAACAACATTTTTATTTCGGGTAATCTCGGTAACGGCTAGACCTATTTTGACGAAACTATTGTTGGCAGGTAGCTGATGTTATTTGGTAAAAACTTAAGCTACTTTTATTTTACAAACAATTTTTAATTTTACGAAATAAAACTAATATTATTCATACGATTAAACAAAAAGGCTTCGATTTACTGCGTTAAAATATCTTAAACCGCGGGTGACACCGCAGGGCCAGCTAGTAGTACAAATCATCTGATACAAAAATAAAAAAGGAAATCCTACTTTCCTGGAAAGGTACAATTTCCTTTTTAGGAAAGCTCATTATGAGAACGGTTAGCGAACACAATCATTACACTTATATGAAGAGTATGTTGACGTCGTCACGTAATCGAGGATCGTTTTTATATTGGTACTTCTGTGATTTTAATATATTAAATATATATTTTTTTTTATTTTTCAACCTGTTTAATTCTATTAAACATAGCTAGTCGAAACACAGAGGGCCGGTAGTGTTAAACCGTTTGGGCTATTAAGATATTTACTTACCTATCTGTAGGTAGCTCTTTTAATAGCCCCAACGGTTTTAAAATGAAACATAGATAGGCCAACCACCAACCGAAGATAAAGAAGCATAGAACTCAACTCATGTGCCACCAAGGGGCACGAGCCTACCCAGAAAGAGGCTGACTTCACGCACTCAAAAAACTCCTCGTATGAGAGCTAAGGTTTCCTCACGATGTTTTCTTCACCATAAAAGTATAGTGTATTAGGTATTAACTGTACTAGATGGTAGACTTGGTACTGAATCGTCTAGGTAGGTACCACCGCAGTGCCAGAAATCGTCCCGTGAAACCCCGTTAGTAAAAAAGGCTTTGGAGAAATATTTACGTATCATTTTGAAATTCGAAAGATATAAATTAGTGCGTGGCGGGATTTGAACCTGCAACCTCAGAATGCGAAAGGAGTCAACAGTGAACACCAATGAACCACCGACGCTTAATCATAAATAATTGTAACAAATTATATATAGCGCGAATTCAATTTCAAGCGTAGGTGATTACAAAATTTGTCAGTATGTACACACTATTCATATTTTTTTTCCCAAGACTTAATCTGGTATTGTTTCATTCAATTACAAAAACAGAACAGAGCTCGATCTTATGAAATGAAACTTTCGAACATTCATAATTTAATACTAGTAGAAGTAAATTTGTGACGTAACGTAAAGCCGAGACTTGGTGACGTCAAGAGCTGTCACAAATTTCAATTGGAACTTAATATAGGATTTCCGAATTGAACATTTATTGGGAGAGTTGTTAATAGAAAGTTTTCTTCATTACTCCTTAAGGATTTTTCCACTCCACTCTGTTTGGTAGATCCTTCAAATAAACCCTTACTTGACGAGAATCGTTTAGTTAAATCCTTTTACAGAAACAGATGTTTCTTATAAATCAATTGAGTAAACGGAATTGCCGTGTAATCATAGTTTGATTAGCGAAATTTAAATGAAGAGAAAAGTAATTAATGGGTTTCATAATTCAGTCCGTTTTTTTCAAATTATATGACATTTTTATTTAACTAGACAAATGTATATTTGTACCTTCTTAGTTTTTTAAAAGAAAAACAAATGTAAGTTCTCGATAGTGATAACAAACGTAACAACGATTCTAGTGCAGTTCAAGGGTACAAGTGCAACATACTCATATGCGTATTGCAGTCAAACAGATTACAACTTAGTGAAAATTCAGTAGAGTTGGGTTCTATGTTGTGTGTTAACACTCAATCGAGTCACTGTTATAATACCAACAATCTTAAATAATTTTGTCTCCTATTTTGTTTCTATGGAATTACTGATGATTACGGAGCCCGCGTGCGTTGACGAACAATACTTAATGATAATAATAAAGAAGTTTAATATCAATAATAATAGTTAAACGCGATAATTTCAAAACCAGTTATATTAAACAAACTTTAGAATTCACGAATAAGGCAAATTATTTAGTCTCTTAAATTATATGTCTACTGGACCCCACTGTTTAATGCCCAAAACCACAGACATATGAAATTTCAGTCATCAATTTTTTTTTTGCTTTTATTTTGTTATTTCAATTATCATGTAATTTTGACTGAGTTACTATTTTGTTTTTACTTTAGTTAAACATATTTTTGTATGCATAATGAAATTATTAACTACACTTTAATTTCTTAAAATAACAGCATTTGGCCAAAGTAATCTTCATTAGTATTATTCCTTCCATATAAAAAAAAGATAACATTATATCTTGTCATTTACATATCAAAACTCATCCAGTCCCCACAGCATAGACTGCAAAGCATAGTTGGAACGAATCAGCAAACTTTGAACGTAACCAAACAAACAATCCGCTTACCGTGCTGCATCGGACCGTATTAAGTTTGGAACTAAATCAAACAAATCATTTGCAGTACGTATCAAACTTACATACAATTCGATTTAAGAAATGGGAGTGTGTTGGTTTTTAAATGTTTATTCATTTATAATAGCGGAATTGCATACAAACTTCCACTTTTTGACCATTTGGAATGAATTATTTTAATCATAATTTTTACATTCAACCATAGACTAAAGTTTTAACGCTCAAAATAATTTTTCTTTTTTTAAGAATAACATACTGATTCTCTTGCCATAACATACAAAAAATTATGAGTTTAAAACTAAAACTATTTGAGTCTTGGAACACTAGTGGACTTTTGAATAAACGTCTCTGTTTCTCTTCACCTAATTGCAGTCTTCTGCTGCACATAGGTAATTTACCTTTATGAGTCAGATCACACTTCAACTTTTAGTTTTATTTTAATTAATTCTTGCATGAGAGTAGCTCTCTCTCAGAGATAATATTTCCCGGTCATTGCTTATGGATATGTAGTTGATGCGCCATTTAACCAACTACCATTATTACCATTTCCATCCGAACGGTATGATGGATGAAACGTCAGTTATAACACCAAGTGTTCTAGGTTCGATCCTCGGGCAATACAAACATTTTGTGTGCATGGTCATATCTGTTTGTATTGGCCCGGGTGTTTATTTGTTTAACATGTATTTATTTTTATTCGCGATTGCTTAGTACCTATATTTTTTATTTATTTTTATTTATTTACAGACTAATGTTTAGTTCGAGGTAGACAGCGCTGTGTGAATGTCAGTGTATCTATTTACATGTTTTACGGTCTTCTAGATTCCCCACATTTGTAAACAACGAAGTGCTATTGGCACTGTGCTCTACACTTCACTGTGTAGCTAAACACGGGATAAAACAGCAAGAATGTTTTTAACTTTCGGCGACTGCTTCCAGTGAGTCAGCTTGTTTACGAGCTACAGTTTTTAATTGCTTTGCTAAATTTCAAGTGGGAGGGAAGAAGCACCGTCCGACGTCAGTGGTCACGTACGAAAAATTTAGAACTGTATTCTTACTATAAGTAATTTTATTTACTGTTTCCCATGACCGCTTTTTGAGTTCCGTTGCTAAATGTTAAAAAACGGAACCGTTATAGATTCGTCATGTCTGTTTATGTGTCCGTTTGTATGTCACACCCTCTTTTCTTCGAAAATTAAAAACTATACTGTTAAGAGTTTTTATGTATGTATCAGTGAGCCGCTATAAGGTTTTCAAAAGGAACTTAATTATTTTAAATTTATTTTGAACATCCCCTTATATTAAATAAAAACACAAAAATGTAATAATATTTGTTTGTAGTTGAATTTACGAGTAAATTGTTTAGTTTTGAATTTTGGTATATTATTTTTTCCTCGTAATTTACGAGTACTTTGTCTAAATACTAATTTAATAAATAAAATACTAACCTCAAACTAAGTACTAAGTAAATAATGTATGTCAAGTAGTGAGTACTAAATATATCACAATAACTTTTAACAAATGAGATATTCACATTATGCAGGTCATAAACAAATGTAACTAATATCTTTAACTACTCATAAATAAATATTCCACTGTTATTTAAAGCATTGTATAAGCAAAAGTAAAAATACAGTAAGTAGACTGTGCACAAAGTAAGCAAGTAAAAAAATCAAACTCATATTATATAAACCTAGATGTCCTTCAATAAGTAGCAAAAACCTAAAGGGTGTATACTCAGTATTAGCGTTAGTTCATTGTAATCTGTTTTGATGAATATATCTATATTACAACTGACTTATAATTTCTTAATTTTATTTTAATAGTTTGGTAGTTTTAACCCTAAGAGTTCATTGGTTGTTGGCTACATAACAGATGCCACACACACACAGTTTGAAACCATGAATGTGTTATTGAAGTGTTTTAGAAACGACTATATTGAGTAATTTTATTCTTTCTGCTCTTGTACAGTAGCTCATTGGTGTTGCCTTTCGATCTGAAATGTTCAGGTTCAAAATCCCGCCACGTACCGATGTCTTTTCAAATTTTCAATATTATATGTACGTTTATCCGACGTTCTCACGGTGAAGGAAAACATCTTGAGGAAACCTGCGCACGCTTATAGATAAATTCAAAGGTTTTGCGTGTATATGGCTAATCCGCCCTAGGTTCGTGTGGATGACTAAGGCCTATACACGCCACACACGTAGGCTCGTGCCCCTCAGTGGGCGTATAACGAGCTGAAGATGATGATGAAAGATAAAACACATTAAGTAAAGTCACTTACGCTTAGAGAAAGCTTTGTTTTTTTAGGAGGCAAACGATACTATAACTGATAGTAAGCGACGCCGCCGCCCATGAATATTAACAAGACCAAAGGTCCAAAAAAATGCGTTGCCAGCCCCTGAAAAGAGTGCGCGCCCTATTTACAGACACTAGTTTAGCTCGTTCCACGTTGTAGAAAAGTTTTGTCTTACACAAATCGCTACAGCTGGGACCCCAAAACATTTGTGAGAGTGGCACGTCGCCGCCAAGTCTGGCCATGCCGGCGGCGGTGTCTTGTTTTTATACGGAACCGTATAGCAAAACTATTTGTTATTGGCTCAACGTTACATAGGAACTGCATTAGTGGCCGCGAATAATACATGGTCATAACATATGCGAGTTGATGCGAATTAGCTCGGGAATTGACTCTTGTCAGTCATTCATTAATTTGAAAAGTTAAATCTGTGGGTATATCAAATTCGAAAATGTATAAGTCCACTATTTATTTTATTTTAACATGGTGGCTTACAGCTATAGTTACAATAAACATATAAAATAATGATAACAATAAAGAGCCAATAACAAACCCCCACAAGTAATGTTTAAAAAACCAAAACAAGCAATATTATATTGATGGCATTAAAAATGAAATTCCAAATTTTATTTTAAGTCAAAATTAAATGTAGTTCTGTCAGTAATTCGTCCCAAATTTAAAAACACATGTCGATAGTCAAATGTGCAGATAAATTCAAAAGTCAAACATAATATTGATGGCAAAAGTATGAATTCCAAATTCAACAAATTCGTTCTTAATTCAAAAACACATTGTAAAAGTCGTTAACAAATGTGCAAATAAATTAAAAAGTCAACCATGCTATGAGTAAAAAGTAAATATTTATGGCATAAAATTGTCAATTTCAAAATGACTTTCCGAGGCAAAGTAAAATTACCTTTCTGATTTTCCAACAATTCGTTCCAAATTCGAAACACATTGTTAAAGCCATAGACAAATGTGCAGACAAATCCAAAAGTCAGAGGCGACTTCATCGTAGCGTAAAAGGCGCAGACCACGCAGGCGCCTCTAACTGGCCACCAAAACTACCGCGCTGAGCGAAAACCCAATCTTTTAAAACTTCGATACAGTAGCGCGTCATTTGTAATGATCAGTCTCTATCATTTTTCATGGAAATGAATGAGATGGTAATATAGCCAGGGAATAAAAGAGTAAGAGACAACAATTGATAATTAATTTAGTCGTTATGGATGGAGGGCAAGCCATGACACCTAGCTTGACCAAGTTTCTCTTACGATGTTATAACTTTATTGTGATATGTTACTAGTATGATTCATGTCTATCAACAAACAATTCTATAAATACCTATGTTTCTTAGTTGCTTAGAAAAAATAGAACGAGTTTCTTGCTTAAATTGTGTTCAGATTCAAGCAGTTAGAATATAGTGTCTCACTTCCCACACAACATTCCGTTTGATAAATTATTTCATAAAAAAAATGTTCTAGCAGTGATGTGTTTAAATATCATCCAGACATGTACACCCTGACGACCAAAAATGACAGCCCAAACCAGGCAACACGGCCTATGACCTTAGCTAGTTACAATAACGAATAAAAAAAGTGAAGAGTCCCCAAGATTTTTACGAGATGCGCAAACTCAAGACTCGCCCCCTCGTCTGTCCGCTTGTACATTATGCCCAAACTTACAAGTTTCTGGCGACCTGCCAGCCCTTGTATCTTGGATACCGTCTGGACCTCTAATTTCCATTCGGAGTACAATATTCGATGTTAAGGCTGCGAAAAAGAAGCGATTAAATTATAGACCGATATAGGCATTTTGGACTTATGAGTAAATAATGGGTTACATTTGTTATTTTTTTTATCTTTTCCCCAGTAAAGAATAATCCTTACCGCTTTCTCTTAAAACAGTATAACAGTAATATTACTCCACTTTTAATGGTACGAAAATTTTGCTATATCATATAGTAATACTGCTTTAAGGGCGCTAACCCCTTGAGCTAAATTGTAAAGGTTACCAAACAAATAAAAAGTCAAATGCAAGATATATCAATAATATTAAAATTTTTTGGCATTAAACAATGTATATGCAAAGGTAGATACGCCCCACGTTTCTCAAAAATGAACCGTCACAAGAATACAGTTTGTAGGCTTTGTTTAGGTAAATGTATGCTCATTCGAAATATGTGTGTTGTGCTGTCGGTGCATTCCGAACACTTTTTTCGATTGTTTTGTGAGCATATCACGAATCTATACTTTTTTACATCATGCAATAAAACTCTGAATGTTGAGAAAGTATAAACTTAATCTTATATTATGTTGTAAACGGGACGATCATCATCTGACGGTAAGTGGCAACGCCTGCTCATGACCTATTGTTGTGATCTCTTACCCGTGACATATGGGAATATACTAAACTCAATTGTTAAATACTATTAGAACTATACTAATACTTGACGACCCATTTGGTGTAATGGTTGAGACGTCAGCTATTACACCAAGGGCTCCGGGCTCGATCCCGGGGCAGTACAAACAATTATGTGCATGGACATGTTTGTATGTACACATATAATTTGTATGTATTTACAAAAAAAATTGTATATAAGTAAGTTTATCCGTTGTTTAGTTTCAATATTACAGGCTAATGCTTACTTTGGGGCTAGATGGCGCTGTGTGAATGTCAGTGTATATATATTTATTTATTTATCTAAAACGAGTGAAAAGATGTAGGTAATGTTTCTTTAATAATAATGAGCGGAACAGTAACTTCGCTCACATGATGGTGAGTGACACGTCTGCCCGTGCAAAGGATGGCGGGCCCTTCCATGGAACCGCTTTTTTCGAACTTACTACTGCTGTTGGCCGCAGATGGCCTTTACAGCTTGATCGGGCAATTGGCGGGCAGATGGCTCTCAGCCTTAAAATTTACACAACAAGCCTAAGGGCGTCCCCGAATGGGACTTGAACCTCGGCACATGGAACCGATTCCACCATGTTCGTCAAATCGAATCCTATAATTAAACGCATCAGCATCCCATTAATCAAGATTTCACAGATTAAAACAATAAAAATGGAACTATGACAAAGAACAAAGCCGCATGCATCATTGCAGTGGAATTGTGATATAATCGGGTATAGAGGGATTATTGGACGATTCGATGTATTAAAACAACGGCAACAACCATTCACGGGATTCGATCGAATATTATGTGACGTCACGATTCTGCAAAATGCAGGAATGTAATACAGTTTCACAGTTTTTATTGATATATCAATAGAGCGTGATGGTGAGTGATTTATTTGGATGAAGTATGCAAAAAAGCAGACCTTTATTAACGGACGTGGTCTGTTCATAATAATTATGACATTTTTAGGTACAAAATTGTTTTCGTTATAGTTTGCCCTATCTATGTGCATCTCCAATGTACCAGAAGTTCATGAAATACATGAGATCTTTGAACCATTTTTCTCGCAATAAAATTTGTCAGGGGGCCTCGCAAAAAATATCTTGCCCACATACCATGCAAACACATTTTAGTCTTTCAACGCCACTGTGCAGGCTAGCTACATTCATATATACTTTACTAGGCGGTAGACTCGATACTGAGTCGTCTAGGTAGGTACCACCGCAGTGCAAGATATCATGCCGTGAAACAGGAGTGTTATGCACTTTAGTGTTTCGGGATAAGGGCACTGTAGCTAGTAAAATTACCGGGTATAAGAGACCTAACATCTGTGACTAGTGTCGGGAGTAGTGCGGCATTGACGGAGAATAATAACTGTCTATCAGTTGTTGGTCTCCTTCAATACCACTCTCCTGTAATGCAGCGAGCGTTAAGACCATCCTGTACATTTTACCATAAAAACAATCTTTATCACAACGATCGAACTTCAATGATGGACTTTTTAAACTGAATTAAGCTACAAGTATAATACCATTGGTGTAGAAACCGACATCTCGAGCATTAAACCTCATTGTCTTCCAAGAAGCCACAGCCTTGTTAACAATCATATAATACAGACATTTGGAATAGCATAGTCAGCAGTCGACTCTAACACCAATTATGCAAAGGCAGCTTGAAAAAGTTGATCCATTTAGCGGACGAAGCGCGCAAAGAGCGGTTGTTTTGCAAATAAAGAAAATAAAATCGGCTGCATTCTTTCCTCATTGAATGTAGCTGTGCAGTTTTATAAGGAGCGTATTCATTAATTATTTCTCGTTTTCCTATCGATGCAGATAGGTGCACAATCTGATCAAATCTGGTGTTAGAGTTTCTAAACCGTCTCTTGTTTCTATATAGCCACTGCTGTTGGGCACAAATGCATTTTACAGCTTCATTGGGGCAAGTAGCGAGCGGAAGTGATTCTCTGCTTTAGGTATATCGCCTAAGGGCCTTACGGTCCTACCACGGTGTCCGCGACATCGGCGACCCAAGTAGCTAAAACACAAAAACCTCAACAAACCGACATCCGAAGTTCCACCCCCGGCGGCGGTGGCCATCGTGATCATGATCCCAGTCACTTGTCATGACGCTCAGTCAGATATCGTCCCGCGAAATATGAGTACCAGTAAATTATTAATCATTTTGTACACACCTGTACTAACTCACCACATGTAATATGCTCTTAAAATTTAGGAGTATTACTCCTCAAAAGGTTGAAGTGGTACTGTCAAATAGAACAAGATAACATTTTATCTGGGGGTAAGGCAGTGCCCCCGGTGAGTCGAGCGCGACGCAAACACTGCCGTACCATCCTTTACAGGATCCATTTCGCCGCATTTTCAGGCCCCAATTTGAGAACCTTTGGATAATACCAGAACACTGAAATTTTCGTCATCTACTAAGATATAATTATATCCTTTAAATCCAAAATTTCATGTCTGTAGGTCATTTAGTTCCGACGTTAAGCGAAAGCAAAGTTTTGCATTTTCGACAGATAGACACTCACTTTCATGATCATCTAATAATAACATGATAACCCGTCGATTGCAGGCTTGATAAAGCCACTAACGTACATATAAAGAATGTTCAACGGCCAAGTCACACAACATTATAATAAAGTAATCGCAGTAAGGAACCTTAGACTTGGCACGTCTTTGTCTTGATTTCATTACTTTTTAGAGATAATCAAGCAGAAGCAGCTCCATCGAGACTTGGCTATTTTTTTACAGGATGTCTTTGGTGGGATTAAAATTTAAAGTAGCCAATTTGTGTACGCGACTATTGTATAATAGATGAAGGCGGCCCGATTAAAAATACATGGTTAATTTAAAGCAATAATTAACGGGCGGGCACGATCGACGCTAACAGCCTGCCATTAACAAAAATGCAATTGATAGTTTACAAAAAACGACCGTTTCCTAGATGAGAAGACTCTTTGAGAAAATAAAAAACATTCTTTTGCTTATTTACCTGTAGATTTTCACTTTATCTTCGACTATGTAGATAGGTATATAAAAATCATTGCCAATATGTATACCTAAAGCGGCGGGAAGGCCTGCGCTCTACAGCGGTGCGTTTTAGGCCGGTGGACTTATATTATATAGATACGTTATTTGACGCTCTTGCGGTGATGGAAAACATCGAGGGGAATCTTGCGTACGCCTGCGAAGAGATTCACAGGTTGTGCGTGAAGTCGACTAATCCGTACTGGGCCCGCGTGGACGACTAAGCCCTTTACGGGTAGGCTCGTGCCTTTCGGTGGGGACGTTGATGAGCAAATGATAGCATCCCAATGTCTATCTAGGTGAAATATGTAAATTATTTGTATTGTCTTAAGTAGTATACAATTATATAATACAAAATAAAACAAATCTTTTGCAACTAATCATGTACGCCCTCAAAAGTCTCCCGGCTATTATTATTAAGATAAGGAGTAAGTGAATTTCTGCAGGATTTCTTCAATTAAGCTTGATGAGGATAGACGATAAGGCCAAATTTCAAGCATTGCTTTAATAATTACCGATTTACCAGACTTCTTATACAAGTGAACCTGACGCTTGATGAGGAGTCAAAATTGGCGACAACATTTCAATTATTGCATCAATAATTCGCGATCTAACAACAAAATTATATAAGTCAACCCCTTTAACTCGGAGCATCCCTCGTCAGCGGTAGAATTAGAAATTACCGATGACCGATAAAAGGCAATTCCGTGGCACAAACTAGGGTTTCATTTCCGAAGCGGGCAGAGCATTACAGATGTATATCATGCAATCCGAAATGGTGACAGTTAAGACGACGTCACGCCTTTGACACTTTGAGAAATGGTTAAATATAGATAATAAATCGAATCGGATTGTCAGTTTCAAAATTCGAATATCATAAATTTTGAATTTAGAGTCTCGTTTCCATAGATAAACAATAAATAATCATACATAAACAATAAATAATGCACAATCTCACTTAAAAAGTGATCGCGGCAAAACTCTGCCCATCGCATTATTTGGGCAATTTTTTAATTCTTAACTATATCTACATGACATAGTCCTGTGCTCGTGCTATTGATATTGTACTCTTTCTAGGATACGTTAACTCAAATTTAAATAAATAATTTTACCTCAATACAACAATAACTATATGAATTTGTAGAAAGAAAGAAAAAAATCTTTATTCAAATAAATCTGTTACAGATACTTTTGAATCGTCAATTGTTATTATTATCATATTTTTTTGTGACTCTACCACCGGTTCGGAATAGGCAAGAAATTGTAATGCAGCTCGAACATTTTTTGGTTGAAATTTCTTTGTCATTGTGCAATTAGTTACTTTATTGTTTATCTAAGCTCGTTTTAGAAAAAAATACCATCTTTAAGTCGTTGAGCTATAACTGTTAGTTAACAAACAAACAATTATTATTAAAACTAGCTGTACCTCGCCGCGGTTGGCTATATCACATTTTTAACGTTTCCCCGCAAAAGTGACAGCGACATTACTATTAAGCTTGTGAGTGCTTTCTATGCTTCTGGCAGATACCGTGGTCACTGTTACAGAACACATTTTTAAAATAAACTATTTTTTCGTTGTAGCGGATATATGACTGATGCAAAAAATAGATAAAATTCAATCCTTTTTGCAGATTATATTACGTCATGCTAAAAAAATCACCTCAACTGGTGCTCAATTTTTTGAGTTTTCGATCCGTACTCAAACCAACATTTTTTTTTATGTACTTATAGATTACAATATTTGGCTCGATCTGTATTAAAAAATCATGTGGGCATCTCCATTTCACCTATTTATCACGGTGTATGATAAAAATAATATTTATCTTACTCCTTTTACACTTTATACCAAACCAAACATATTTGCTTCAATGAGTATATACGCAATATAACAATGCTACTTGCTTATTACATTCGTAAGGCTGTTTTCTTTATTAAAAATGTATGGCAGGTCACTTATTCTGTAACGGAAATGCCATGTTGAAATTATATTTGTTTATTTATATAATTTATAACAACCGACTATCGGAAACGTCAAATTAAGACCTTTACTCAAATCGCACGTCCATTACCAGTTATTGTGTGCATTAAGTTATTGATGCAAATATTAGCCGCTTTTGAACAGTTGGAAGCAATCGCACTGTAGAACTATTTACGACATTTTACAATCTAACTGTGAATTTGGTATTCCGGTACAACTTTGATGTTAATATTTTAAAATGGTAATTATATCATAATCAGCAGCTCATTACACGTCCCCACCGAGGGTACGACTCTACCCTAGGTAGGTATAGGCTTTAGTCGTCCACGCGGGCCCAGTGCGGATTGGTCGACACACGCATAACCTTTGAACCTCTTCGAAGGCGTGCGCAGGTTCCCTCACCATGTTTTCCTCCACCCGAAGAGCATCGGATAACGTACATTCGAAAACACATTGGTACGTGGCTTGATTTGAACCTGCGCCCTCCCGGTCGGACCACACCGTTGAGCCACCGACGCTCCTTAATTGTATAGTAGTATAATTTATCCAATTTAAATCTACCATGAAACAAAACGAATGAGTGCAATATACTATTGGGACCACAGATTTGCCAATACAGGAGATGGGGCAAGCCGCGTTTAAAGTGCGACAACTGTAAGCTCAACGAGCATACACTGGCTACCAGTTTACGCTCTGTGAGACGAGTCAAGACGCACGAATATTAGAAGAAATTACTGTTTTTTTTTTCAAAATGCCATCCTGTGCAATTGTAACATGGCATCATCGCAAGGAATCAGTAAATTTACCCAGAAATATAATAACTTTTCACAGTTAAGAACCTAAAAGAAATTGCGACACTGGGACTGCCTATAAACTTGGCGGCTTGTCCAGTCTAATGTATATTCTGATGTCTGTGATTGGGACACAATAGCGATCCGTTTATGTAGGTATACATCCGGCATTGGGCTGGTCACGTATGTCGCAGAACCGATGTCTGTTGAAGCAGACGAGTTTAGAGTGGAGACCGCGTCTCTGTAAGCGTAGCGTAGGACGCTCTCCGGCCCGACGGACCGATGACTTGCGAAAGGTCGCTGGTGGAGGCTGGTTGAGAAAAGCGGAGGACTGGGATATCTAGCGCAAAATGGGGGAGACCATGTCCAGCCTAACCTATGTCGATAGGTTTAAGAGAACGATCCGATTAGTGCATATCAAAATTTTCGGAATTGGAGCTGAGTTGAATAGTGCATAGATGCATCGGAAACTAAACGCATTCCTATTGTAATACCAACATATTTGGATAGTTTGTCAATACCGGAATAACTGAACATCGTCAGTTGTATCGGAATGCACTGTGGAAGACATAGTAGGAATATTGTTTTATTAATGACTACGTAGTATAAAACAAAGTCTATATGTACCCCAAGTACGTTTAAATCTTTACAATTTCGCAAAGGATTTTCATGCAGTGTTTTTATAAATAGAGTGATTGAAGAGTAAGGTTTATCTGTCTTTTATCATGATATCATAATTTATGTGTACATTAAATAGTGAAAAAAAGTGTTATTTTAAGGTTTCTAATGTGATGTCGTAAATAATAACATTGCAGGCTAAGCCCTACGATATTTATTAAATTAATGTTTTTATAAGTACAGTTAAAATTAACCCGTTAGTTCATTCATTCAGCAGTTACTTACATTCCGTATCAATTGTCATCATAAAAATAGGCTAAACTACTACAAATACGCTTCTATATATATTTTTTAGTAAAAACATTATTTATTAATTATATACACAGAAAATATAATCACAAAATTAATGATTCATCTCGCCACAGACAAGCGTCAGACAGACGATGGGTTCAATTTAAATCTGGATCGGTTATAAATCATACACTTGTACCGTTCAAGCACCTACTCAAATGTCAGATGATGAATTGATATTCATAAAACATATGTTAGACATTCATTTGTACATTATATAGCACTATCAATTACAAGGTTTACAGTAATTTTGGTGCCGCCAAAACATTACTGATTTAGTATATTGTGAACCCAGATTAAAGCCATACTTATTTTTTTAATGCTACGTGTGTTTTCGAGATACTTAATATGTGTAAATTAAACGAAATAAGCAGTATTTAAACATTTATTTGCGTATCTTTACAGTATTGAAGATTTTTCTGCTTTTCTTACTATATACATTGTCATGATACTCTCGTGTGATACTCCAACAATAATTTTTAAATCTACGCTTATAACCATAGGTGTTCCCGGTACTTGAGTTTTTCTAGAACAAGACGTACAGTGTCATATTCCTCCTTCAGCTTTGTGGAGTGAGCGATGGGACAACTGCATATTTATTGCAATATCTAACAAAACACTTTTGAAATTCTCTTTGAACTGTCAATAAACAATCTCATTCAACGGCTAGGTACCTCGGAAGACCCATTGTTTTCAAAAGTCCACCAATATCATTACAAAAAACAATATCGTTTTCAGCGCTAAAGAATGGAAGATGATTTCTTTCACGATTACGGAAATGACACTTTTTGCCTGGGGCGATTAGATTCCTCTCTTTAAGTCTGGATGCTAGTAGCTCAGACCTTTCTTTAGAAAGGTCAAGTCTCTTATTAAGTCACTAAATCGTTTTGAGTGAAAAGTACAGGCTCCGCTAATGACTCAAAATCACTGTCTTGTATTTAAGGTGACTTCGGCATGTCTTTATCGGACAAATCTGTGTACGGGCCTTTTAGCAGACTCAAGTCAGATATGTCATTTTTCTATTTATGCCATGCAATTTCACACACAGAAATAACAGTCGTCCAGATGGTTTTTCGGTTCTGACCAAATCATAGGTACTGGAACTTCAAATGTGCTCGTTTGCCACTTGTCCACTGTCTTAGATGGTTCAACACACAACTTGCACGCATTGTTGGCACCCACGGCCTATTTAACTCCTTGATCTTGATGTTGAAATAGTCAAAATACGCCTTTTTCACGAAGGCCGTTATGGGTTTTCTATATTTTTTATTACATATGTACCACAAATATAGCAAAATGTATCCGGATTATTAATACAACTCCTCATAGACGAAGACATAATGATTAATTGAATTAATACACTAATTGACCAAATGCAAATACAATAAACGTGAGAAAATTGAATTTTTTTAACTGAGGGTAGTTTAAAAACTACACGTAGGATTGACGTTAAAAACTTGTTTACGACTCAGTATTGAGTCAGTTATCAAATTTATATTTAGGCTTGCCAGCACCAAATATTTTTTCAATTGTAGGCCTGTGTTAAACTAATTTCTATAGCGCGCAGTTTAGTTCGGTAGCTAAAAGTACAATAATGGATTTACAGATTAGGCAAGAAGTAATTGAAGTTCAATCCCACCACGAAGTGTTATGCAATTTTATGTTTCAGGGTGAGGTACTGTAGCTAATAAAATTACTGGATATAACAGACCTAATCCTTGTCTCGGTTGACGGGCGCAGTGCGGCATTGATGGAGAATAAATCTATCTACAGTAGGTAAATCTATTTTATTATTATAATAGTTTGTTTTAGAAATAATTTTATCTTTGTCACATTGCCTTAAAAATGTGTATTTTTAACTTTTTTAACACCTCTCACAACAATGTTATTGTACAGTATGTTACTAACACAAGTGAAAAAAGGATTATGAATATGAAGTTAGTCAGTTATTGGCCTCTTTCAATGCTGCTCTGTCACGGTCAGGCGTATCACTTACCATCACGTGAGCGTCCTAACCATCCTGAACGCTTGTAACTTTTATTTAAGGACAACCAGCATAACAAACGATGATATCATTCACAATTAAAACTTGTTAGTAACATAACAAATCGCTGTTATACTTAAAGGCTGCCACGACATGCACTAATGTATGCCTTTTAATAAATTACTTAAATTATATAAATTCTAACAATAAAAAAATTTAATTTAATTATGTCTGAAACAAAACTAAACCAACAAAATAAATTATGCATTGCGTGTGTAAATCATTTCTATCGCGTTAACAGTATTTATAGGACCGTTTGTCTCCCGAACATATACTAGCATAATTAGCTTCCACTGTTATGCCATAGCTCCGGTTCGAGTCCATACGTTTCATTAACTTTTTGGGCTGAACGCCATTCCGCACTCGTCACTTGCTTGGAGAAGTGCGAAGTGCGAACTGCAGATTATATATAATCTGCAGTTAACAAAGAAAAGTCCATCCGAAAAAAATAAAGAGATCATGCCAACAGGTCAACAACAAATCAGGTAATTAGGTAAATATTACCTGATTTTTCCCGATACACTTTTCGCTATTTGTTTGACCTTCACAGCTCAGATACGAGTGGTTCTATCTATTAAAGGTTACAGAGTCCTAGACGATCGCGATAACCTTGAATTGCATAAATATTTTCCTAGTATGACTCAGTAAACATGCCCTTTTTAACCCTATTTATTTGTCTAGGTACCAGACCTGGACACATCGTTTGAACTTTAACCAAGCATCGGTGTGCTAATTAGTTTTCGACTATATTACAGTGTAATAAAGTTCAATGTCATTTGATCTCTAATTGGCTAGAACAGTCAGGGTCTGTTATAAATTATAATCTTCATGTTCCAACCAAAACATTAAATGTACGTTTGGCTATAAATTTATACTTTAAAAAAACAATATAAACACTATTATATTATAAAATGAGCGATTTAAAAGTAATTGTATTGGATATTCCCTACAACTCACTAATAAAGTTTTTGTACCATGATGTTGGATAACCATCACTAAAAGAACTAGCTTTAATGGGAACTTTGCTTGTTTAACCTATTATTCTTAAGTAAATGAAGTCTGTATTACAGTGTATATTATATTATCTGTGGTATTACTAAGATGAAAATGCATATTGTGTTTGTCTTCAAAAGACATCATTGTATTTTTATTAATAAGTAATATTGTACACAAAAGTTGGTAAACCTTATAAATAAATAAAATAACAAAATCGACGTAGCGTAAACACTAGTTAAAGGCAAACCCTTGAAGTACGTTAAAATTAACCAAAACTTTAACGTACTAGTTTAACAGCATAACAAAACCGGACAGCGGCCGTCGGCACCATTCCAAATACGAGTAACTGTGCCGTCAATCTTTTCAACCGTACCACTGCCACAAACATTAGATCAGGAGAGTTATATCAAAATCGATTTACTTTTTTGTGAAAAACCATGCTTATACATCATTTATACATAGGCTTTTTATATAGTGATCAAAACGATTTCTCTTGTTATATTTTTGCCACAGATTCGTGTACTAGGTGGTAGACTAGTTTTTGAGGACCGTACCACCGCAGTGTCAGATATCGCCCCGTAAAATAGGAGTGTTTTGCACTTCTGTATTACGGGATGTAGGCACTGTAGTTAGTAAAATTACCGGGTATAAGAGACCTAGCATCTGTCGTCTCAGGTAAAGAGCGAGAGCGTTGTCGACAGAAAATTTTCCGTCAACAATGCTTGTGCTCTTATTAACTTCTTTTTTTTTTAACTGCCTACTTATTAATTTCTTCAACATTGCTTCGGTCATGGTCAGGCATCACTTACCACGAGGTGAGCGCACTGACCATCTCGTTAACTTATGACATAAAAATGGCATAAATATCATTCACCATTGCCATCGCACATTGCATTCTAGCCATATATTAAGCAAAAAACTTGTAGTATTACAAAAGAACGGACAAACATAATTTTATTTTTGTTAATACATGTGTACATATATATCATACACGCAGACCATACAAACCAACATGTTCATGTACATAAATCTTTGATTACCTGGGCTCGAACCGGACTCCTAGGAGTCCTAGAGTAAAAGTCAAATAACACCATATATTCACTGAGTAAGACCTC
Source organism: Leucinodes orbonalis (assembly GCA_019425675.1). Taxonomy (NCBI): domain Eukaryota; kingdom Metazoa; phylum Arthropoda; class Insecta; order Lepidoptera; family Crambidae; genus Leucinodes; species Leucinodes orbonalis. The sequence continues at coordinate 136,221 of PQWD01000528.1, forward strand.
TCACCAAGATAGAAGCAGTGTTGGAGGAAACCCAACATCCATGACTTATAATATTTAAATTAATCTTATCACAATATTCGAAACAGTTACACTTCGGCGTAGGCATTTCATAAGGTAGTTTAAAATCAATGTTTTACAAATTGTAACTATTTATTGAGTCGTAAAACGGGAATGCAATTGCTTTTGGAATGCTTGTTTTTTATGATACAAAATTATACTTCAACGAACAGTTATATGTATATGTATATGTAGTATATGTACAGATTTTAACTCTCAACGGAAGGCCTGTGCCCTGCAGTGGGCCGTTATAGGCTGATGATAATTAGGAAATGGTTTCAATTGCAGTCAATCATGTAGTTCTTACGGACTAGCCAATGGATAAGCAAGGAATAGCAAAATCATTGAAAAAGAAGCAATCAAAAAGCTATAACGCTCTGGATTTCGGAATGGAGCGTTAATAAATACAAATATCGTTTCCAGTGGATTTCCAAAGCGACGCTGAGTACGTTTCGCAACTACACCAATCCGAAGTGCGGTACAGTGTTGGCGAACTATCGATAGTTTGACCACGATAGTTCAAACACAAAATATATTTATTCAATAAATCTCTTACAGACTAAGGTGACCTCAATCACCATCGATAGCCCTATCGGTATTACCAATAGTTTTGGCTAGAATCAGAAGCAATAGCATCGATACTATCATAGAATCGATAAACAATTAGACTAAGCTTCGATACATCAATAGAATTGATAATATTATCGATACTATCGATAGGCCTGTCGATAGTATTGACATCTATTAAAGCCCATCGATATTGGACTATCGAACGGCAACACTGGTGCGGGATTGTTTGCACTTGAAATACACTCCTTTGTTAGGGTTCCGTAGCCACCTGGCATAAACCCTTATAAATTCGTCATGTCTTTCTAATTGCATTCCGTATGTCACACTCTTTTCTCCGAAACTTTAACAACGATACCTTCGAAACTTGATAAGAATATATATTCCGACCTTGAAGTTTTCTGATTGTATTTTTTTTATAAATGGAATAGTTAGTGTGCAGAACACTTCCAAAGTTGTAAAAAGCGTGTTCTCTCCCTAAAACTTCTTAATTATGGGATACTTATAATTTAAAAAACATATATGAGTACAACAATACCATGAAAAGTATGAACGAAATTTGTATTGAACGACGTCTAGTCAGTCACTTTTTTATATATGTCATAAACGATGGACTACTATTTTCTCATAACAATGTTGTAGTAGGTGCCTAACACAGATTTCCCAATACAGGAGATGGGGCAAGCCGCGTTTAAAGTGCGACAAATGTAAGCTCAACGAGCATACACTGGCTACCAGTTTACGCTCTGTGAGACGAGTCAAGACGCACGAATATTAGAAGAAATTACCGTTTTTTTCCAAAATGCCATCCTGTGCAATTGTAACATGCCATCATCGCAATAAATCAGTAAATTTACCAAGAAATATAATAAATTTTCACAGGTAAGAACCGAAAAGAAATTGCGACACTGGGACTGCCTATAAACTTGGCGGCTTGTCCAGTCTAATGTATATTCTGATGTTTGTGGTGCCTAAGTAAACAATTATTATTTTATTTTATGTAATTAAACTGATGCGGAACCCTTTATGGGCGAATCCAAATCGTACTTGGCCAATATTTTTCAATTGCAACGCCAGTGACGAGTTTCGACATTGCCCGTTTTGTGTTCGAAATTTTTAGTTAGTAACTGACATATTGTTAATGAACACCGACTTCTGTACATTTTTGTTTCTGTCATTGCTAGTTATAACAGTTTTGCAGCGTTGCAGCCGTAAACCAACATTTTTAATTTACTTTTATATGAGTGTTGTTTTTGGAATTGCCTCGGAATTTGGAGTGGCTTGTTCGCAAACTACATATTTCTACTGCTTATTCATTTTTTTATTGTGGAGTCGTACTTTAAGGTACAATAGTAAATAATGGATTTTTCTCAAACAGTTTTACATAATGAGTACAAAATTTGTAAACACCAGTGAATCCGTCAGACACTGGTGTCCAAGTTAGGTTTTACCCTGAATTTCAGGACACCAAGCCTACCTCCCGAGAATTCTAGAATTTTAACTGAACAAAAAAATAGCAGCATTTATAACTAAAAAAATCATTGCACTAAAGATAAGCTTCAGTATTAATAAACTACAGCTACAGTATTAGAACAGTATTAATAAAAAATAAAATAAAATCAATTATAAAAAATATAGATATGCAACAGAATACTAAAAATTTAGTTAAATTAAACAAATTAAAAAATCATTAGTATGAGTAAGTATGTACTGTGTGTGTGTGTGTGTATCTATGTTAGTGTTAGAGTGTATTTGGTGTATTAGATAATTATGTACTTTCCATAAAAAAAGAAACACTTATCTAATCAATTATGAAATTCTTCCAATAACTAATACTGTATCGAAGAGATCGTTTTACAGTGTAAAACCTTTTCTAATATTTA